>JAVTVY010014699.1:0-63031 GCA_036873755.1 Hanleya hanleyi | reverse complement strand
TCAAATTAGAAGCTGTTATATTGATAAATATCCTTAAGGATACTTCATTTTAACTATTACGAAACCAACAGAATAATAAAATCCGCATTAGTCCACTTTGGTATAGTTATATTCCAATTTGAATAGTTAATATCCTTTCAAGGATATTCGAACCAAGATATGCCTGTTTCCGGAGATGAAAATGCAGTACAGGTACCTTAAGTACTGCAGGTGGACCAGGTTTTGTCTTGTAAATCTACTATCGATATTGTGAAATACTGAGAGATGTATCCTATGATTGAGTAGCCCGACCATAGGGAGATGCCAGGATTGCTTGGACGGCACTGCATGATAGAGTAAGGGTTATCTATCAGGAGCGGCAGGTGAATCGTGGACTAGGTAGTGCTATCCTTAGACGGCGGGAGCGGTTACATGTCTTTAGGGTATCAAAAACCAGTTGTTCAGTACTGCAGGTTGGTCACTTTAGTGATTCAGGAGAACTGGCTTAAGCGACACTGGGAATACCTTTGATATTCTACCTCGATAGAGGAAATCATGGTTCGAGTGTCCTTGAAGGAATGTTAGAATTTCAAAACCTGTAGTTATTCTTTTTCCTTTTGGTATAATAATTAATACAGCCTTTTTGATACAAGCAGTGTATGATCTATTTAGGAGAGGGCTAAATTCTATCATAGACGAGTTCAACTGCTTTATCGGGTGCTGCACCATATTAAATCGGTTTACGCTTCGGTGAATTAACTCTGCGATTTGTACAAAGATGAATCTTGTAAAATACATGTATATATAAAAGCACTTTGGAAATAAGAATATAATTACTATTCTTTGAAACTGAAAATTTGGTGTTGACTCCATCTTTCAGTAGTTGTTTCATTTATCTACTTAGTGTAACCTTTGAAATTAAGACTCTCTGTAATGCTTTGCTGATGTATCCTCTGTCTGGGTTAGAAGTGAATGACCCACCTTACCAACTCGACTTACCATGAGTATTTGGTGAATAGAGGCGAACCCATGTAACGAGCGCCTTCTAAATGAGATAGACGTTACCATGGTGATACTATGAGAGAGAAGAGCCAGAAGTCTATGAGACGATCTGTGACCTACAGCATATGGGTGGGCTAGTGATTTCGGTCTATGGAAAGGCTCTTTTCATGTCTATGGTATTCCTACGAGGGTCGTGACACCTTACGTCACTGGTGGCAGCAAACTAACTTGATACAAGACACACTCTATCAGTCGACCAATCAGAAAATTCGTTCCAGTATATTGATGGAAAACCTGGAATACTGTTTGAGACATTAGGCCCCTCCCCACCCACACCTCCCCCTGAGAGGACGCCCCCACCCAAATCAACACGTCAGCGGCAGAAATGAGACCCTGTGTGCCTAGTTTTACCAACTTGTAATTTTGTGCTACAGGCCCTACAATATAGCATCCTCATTGACAGAATCTTCTACAAAACACATCTGATTCTACCGACACTCCGTTCTGATCTGTCTCAGCATCATGTGATGATGATTCAATGAGCTCGGAATAATTTTGTATACTGGTGTTACAGGTCACCTTCAGTGATGGCTGATGAGAATATTGCCCATATGGAACAAATGGCTGGATTTCAGTAAATAAAAAGCTCATGTTATTCATAAACAACATACAATTAATAATACTATCAAATAATTATGTTTATTTCTTGTCGACATCAATATAATACAGACAATATTATGACTGAATCATGGTAACAGATATTCAAGGGTATATATGTCTACACTAAACTGAAGGAGAACCATGATGCGTATTACATTATGTTGTAAAACTTCACTTGCTAATCTCGATTATGTTGCTTATTGTGAAAATAAATGAAGTTATGAAAATAAAGTTAGTATGATTGCCCATTACCCTCAAATTAGAAATATCTTCAGCAGCTAAAGTTAAGTCAATCATAACAATATATTTATAACACCATGGTATTGTTGTAATATCACCCAGGTATTCATCTTTGGTTAAGAATGTAATGAGATACATATGCCTGTTCTTTGTGTTATTCTGTATGCAGTTCATTCTGTATGTATTTTATACATGTACATATACCATATGGAATTGAAATTTGAATAAAATAATCAAACTATGTTCGGTTTTTACCTCTACTCAGGAAATTAAGTCTTTGTTTCTAGAAGCTAAATCATTTCAGACACATTCAAGTCCTCACCTGGTCAAGGGAGATAATTTTGTTAAAAAAAATAACAAAAAAAACAAGTAAAGATCCACACTGGTGCAGACCAGAAAGTTTTACGACCTTTGCTGATATTTGTGGAGCATGCTGCAGGACTTCAACTTTCATGAATCTGATATTATCCACACAATCCCATTCTACATGATATTTTTGCCATAGCACCGATAAACTAGATCACTTCATTTATGTGGTCTAGATCCAGGAGCTATTGGGAGCTGCAGGTTTTGTAAAAGTTAGATCCAATTATTCTGAGAGAAGGAATGAAGTCCGGCATGGTTGTTTTAAGTTAGAACTGGGCATCCTTGAAAATGTCTGACCGATTAACACATGTATCACTCTGCCGGTGGTCATTACATGCGTAATGTTTATTTCCTGAGGAATCAGCTGATATCCAATGTGTGTGTAGGGGGGGGGGGGGGCGGTTAACATTAAGGTAACAGTCCTGTTGCATCTGATATCAGAAGTGCTGAATCCATGACCTGCAAGTTGGAATCAATGGTATACATATTTAATATCAAAACTCACTTCATTGAAAATGTTTATGGCCTTCATTATATTTCATTCGTTCGTCATACACAACAACATGAAATCCATCATACCAGTTCGCACCTTTCATACGTGTACTTAATACAACTGGAACCTGACCATGTTACAAGAATTTGCAAAAGTATGAAATGAGAACTGAGTACTATGAGAACTTAATCAAATCTATGTGTGATCAATAATATGAATTCTGAAGAACGATGATGGATCTTGACCACTGGTTGGCTTGGAGTTCATGTTAGTGGCATGAGCATGATAATAATCCAGTATATCGATAATCTAGAACAGGATTGTTTATATCAGTGACTTCTCTATGGAGCAATATTTTGACAAAGGGAAATTAGATCACGAAAGAGAATATGTATACTGTGTTTGAGGAATATTTCTGCCTCCCCAATGGAAGGCGAAATTTGAATGAATGGTCTGTGTTGTCAGTGTGTCTGATGTCCCCCTTGCAAAGACAAGAAAATGGTCTATGTAATTTATTATTTATTGATATATTTATTGATTTTCTTTTTGTCTAATTGTCTTCTGTTCAAGTCATTTGGCATCGGTAAAACCTGAAATGTATATCATGATCTCCTTATTTCATCTAGTGATAGTGTCTGTTTGGTTCCAGATCACGGGGCTGAACAAGGCATGTGAAATGTGATCGTATGTCAAATAAATGCCCAGTGGTATGTCCAGGGCTTAAATCTAAAAAAAAAAATGTGAAAGGTTCCATCCATGCTATCAGTCAAAAATCTCAATAATGTAGGCCTACATGTGGAATGTAGACACTCCTTTGTTTCAGCTACAATTCAGAATAAGTTTTCAGAATATTATCAGGTTTTAACAAGCAAATTATTCTTCATCAACAAGTGCCACACAGCGGCGGCGGAAGCTCCCAAAAACTGAGGGTGGGGGGGGGGGGAGGGCTCGACTATCATAGTACTTTAGGTGACGGTCCAGGGGCCGCCTAGGCCCCGGAAGCTCCGCGCTCCTAGATGGCTGTAGACGCATCCTGGCCGATATCCGGCATATAAAACGACATATCATCACTATATAATCAACTGCATTTTGAGATTGTTTTTTGTGATTTTTGTCGTCCATCATTTAAAAGAAAAATTGAGTTGATGACTTTGGAATGTAAAAAAAGTATTTTTCTTTTCTAACATTCGAACTATACGCAGTGATCTCGAAGAAAATAACATTTCAGCAGAGGGTTGGAGAGCCCTGACACGTTTGGAGAGAAAAGTATGAACACAAAAAGAAATAATATGAAACTAAGCTTTAGCTTGATTTTGAACTTTATAAATCAGCTAATCGCTGGATGACGCATATGCAATTCCATGCAAATTACCATATGTAGCAGTCACGATTCGTCATAGCGAACGGAATAACACGTATAAGCAAAGCACAGCATGTTAAGCAGAACCACATTCTCATTGTTTCATTGCCTCATTTGTCCAGTACAAAATGATACCAATCCCAATATATCCGTCGGCGCTTCTGTCGCCAGGAATGAACACCTGCATATCTGGTCATCTTTAGGACCACAATAATAAAACATATTCGCCCAGACATCTGGTTTTTATTTATGCTTTTGTTTATTTATAGGCAAAACTGATTTTTTATTTTTTGGGGTAACAAACAACGATGTTTGGTCGTTTTTCTGAAAGTCGTATTCTTCCCCAACTTCCGTAACTTCTCTGGGACGGCGATGACGCGTTGAAGAGGAATATGTGAACACAAAAGAGAAATAATATGAACGCAATTTTGATTTCTAAATTTGATAATCAGCTAATCGTCCAATAAAGCTAATGCAATTTCTATGTAAATTAACATCTAAAACAGTTATTGGTCATTGCAAACGGAACAGAAGAATGAGCAAATCAGAGCACTTTAAACCAAACAGCAACGTGCCCCTACAGTGCAAAGTCGCCACTCCGTGAAAACCTAGCCTACAGGGCGGCGCGAAGCGCCGCGGGGGAAAAACGGCCTATATGTAGACCCCCTGCCCCCCCCCCCCCCCGCTTCCGCCGCCCCTGTCACAGCACACAATGTGGATGCCACTAAAATGTTAGGATAAATGAAAAATATATGTATATTATTTATCAGCTTTATTAAATAATAATAATAAATAGAGGGTATAAAACCTGGTTAGCTACAATAGCTAATCTAACCCAGGGCCCTCATTAGGGTCAGTGGGATATATACAGGATTAAAAATGGTAATAAATGCAAATGTAAACTAGTAAACCTTAAACAAAATAAATTACTAAAACTTTCTGAAAAAATCCTTTACGTAGCGAGTTCTAAATGTTTGGGTATTCAGGGTATCTCGAATCGAATTATCACAGGCATTATATAAAATAGCCCCTTTATACCTCAAACCAGTTCTTGTGCATTTCAATTTCAGATCTGGTACATAGAGATCTTTACTTCAGAAATTGGTCGGAAAAGGTCACGAAGATAGCTAGGCGTAGAATGGTTCAATGTCTTATGGACAGTCGACACTATTCTAAAATTAATTCTATCTTTAATTGGCAAAATATGTAGAGTTTTGTAATAATCATGACACGGGACCCTCGGAGGAGCATCCATCAAAATCCTGATGGCCCGTTTTTGGAGCTTACAAAGTGTATCAATTTTAACACCATTACCCCAAACAGTGGAACAGTAGTCTAAATTAGACTGAATATTCGCTATATAAAAATAGGACCACTAGTGGCCCACAAAGACCAGAAAACGTCTATTTCCATACCCTTGGTCTACTGCGCATGCGCAGAATGCCCATATTTCAACCCCACACCCAGCCCATCGGATGCCCCTTCACATAGGTTTCACATGGATACCTCATTCGACCCAATCGGACCAATAGTGGCTCCCCTAGATCCCAAAGCGTCTATTTCCATACCCTTGGTCTACTGCGCATGCGCAGAATGCCAATATTTCAATCGGTGCTTCGGTGAAGAAACGATAGAACAAATGCCCAAAACATGACCCCTATCGCCGCACACTGAAAAACGAGCTCAAAAACTTAAATGTCCCTCTGTCGTTGGCTTCTATATTAAATCCTAAACCACCTCTTATAAACAAGGTATACTCCACCTTACTAGCTTACATCAAATCGACTGACTATTACTCTACCATTTAATATTATATGGTTACACCAAGAAACCAAAGACCAAATTTAAATAAATGTAGCACGCTTAGAGTCAAAACTATTTTACAGGGGCGGAAATAAGGGTCAGTGATCAGAAATGACTGATCAAATTTGGACACTAACCAATCAAAATGCCATAGCAATAACATAGACAAATTCACTGATCAAATTAAAAGCTCCTAATAATGAGCACCGATCAAATTGTATTTCCAACCCTCTTCAACGAATGTTAACCGTCCGGTTTTCTAGCAGGGACAGAAGACTGGAGGTTATATCAAACATTCACAATCGGCTTTAATTATAATAATATTTTTATTTATAATATTTAGTACATGTACCTAATTACTTATTGCTATTGATCATGTGTGACTTAGATCACGATAGTGCCTGTCGGTGGCAAAAAATAACACCAGAAACCAAGAAACTACAAACTCTTCTATTCTTTGTAATACAGGCACAGCACACTGAAGACCACAGACGAGTAAGACCAGCCATGAAACAGAACACCAATGACGACAAATATTACAAAACAGCACCGTGAGTGACAACACGCCAGAAACCACCCTGACCTAGCCATTTCAGTGGAATCATCAAAACCCACACCTTGACCACGGACAATCAACGGAAACAAGAACAGCTTCTACATTCAAACCAAATCGAACAATGCCTACCACAGCCACGGATAATTGAAACCATACTCACTGAAGACAACACAGATCAGATGTGCCACCCCTGAGATGCCACCGATGTAACGATTGTCTAATGCAAACATGATCCTTTGACTTTCACCAATATAGGATGTAGACCTGCCATCCTGTACCCCAATACCCACTCCGAGCAATTGTTACAGGCACAGATTTCTGGAAGAACCCGCCTATGGTTCTCCAAGTTTTTTTCTGGACGGCGTTGTGTGTACAGAGGGGTACAAGGACAAAGGAATCACCCACGCGACTACAATATACAATGAACACACACTTACAAATATAACCTAATCAAAATCCAAGCGATGAACCTGTACAAAGACAATTCTTCTATTCTGTTTATCAAATCAAATCAAAATCGTTGCTTCAGTAATACAACATGGCGGCTCAGCAAACTCGATTGGAATTCATTACATCGAAGAGAGGTGGACAAACTGTAATGTGGAATGGGTTCACCGTTGTCCTACCGAGAGCCAGACTCAGCGGATGTTTTTTTCATTTCACACAGTGTATTTGGAAAAACGCTCGGAAACATGGTTTACCGTCCCTATACCAAACAGACCCAGAAGTGAGAACACTGATTCAGAGGGCAGCGGTTCTTCCTCTTGTGCCACTGGCAGATGTAGAAGATGTTTGGGTAAATGCGATCGCCGAATCTCCTCTAACATCTGAATGCACCCGTTTCATGGACTACGTCACTGAAACCTGGATCGAGGGATCCTGGAGCATGGTTATGTGGAACCATCACGAGACAGAGGGCCCCAGGACAACTAACCACGTGGAAGGTTGGCACAGCCGTATGAAGTCCATCGCAGGAAAGTCGCATCCAAATTTATTTGAATTGATCAAGATCATCAAGAGGTAACAGTCCGTCACGGAGACCAAGTTTGCCCAAGCTATGAATGGCGGACGATTCCGGCCCAAACGCCGAAAATACCGAAAGCTGGACGACCGACTGAATCAGCTGAAGATGCGACTGGGTGGAGATCAGTTATCACCAGTTGCATTTGCAGACCGTGCGTCGTACCTTTTACACCTTGGCGACTAAATATAAATTCGTAATATATTGTGCATGTAATATATTGTTCTGTATTGTTTTTATCATTATTGCTTGTATATTATTCTGTTTTGTTTTTATCATTATTGCTTGTATATATCCAACTGTATACATGTATGTTTTCATCAGTGTTGCCTGTATATAAATATCCAATAAATATCCCTCTCTCTTAAACAAAAGAAAACTGAATTTATTAGTCCCTTAATATCCAACGTGTTAATCCCGACTTTACCCGCTGGTAATCCAGACTTTACCTGCTGGTAATCCCGTATTGTTCACGATTTTCACACCTACATGTATCCTATTCTCGTTTCGCCAACTCCAATTTTTTTAAATAAACAAAAGGAGTAGGCGAAACGAGAACACACGTCGCGAACAGACGATTTGGATATAATAGAGAATGAACTTCTTGATCGGCTGTCGCTATCTGACCGTGTCTATACCTGGTCGATGATTTCAACGCACGAACTGGACAGTATGCAGACTATTGTGTAATTGACGAAGTGGTACAAGACAGTTTAAATCTGCATGATGATGTGTTATCTCATATGTCTGAGCCACTGAGGCTTGATGAAATAGACATTCCGATTGACAGGTGTAGTCAGGATAGACGCAAACCAGATAAATTATGGCTATAAGTTACTGAATATTTGTAAATATAATAATATGTATATATGTAATGGTAGGGTGGGGAAGGATAAGGGAATGGGGCGGACAACTAGTAAAGGAGTAAGTTTGATCGATTACCTGTTGTCTAGTTATGGTGGTTTGAAACATTTAGTTGATTTTGAGGTGCATGATTTTTGTAATCTATATTCTGATATACACAGTCCAATATCGTTTATAATTGGAAATTTGAGGCTGACAGTAAAGAGCCCCCTATCTGGAGAAGTTAGCCAGCCCAACTCAGATAAAAAAACCCAGGAAATGGGAAAATACTAAATCTGAACAATATATTAAAAATTTGAACATGAATGAAATTAATAAATTGCGTGAATATCTAACCAATGCAATGGTGACCTACCATGAAATAACGAAGGACAATGCAAATAGAGTCTCAGAAGAAATAGCTAAAATTTTGCTAAGTCCTGCTTTTAAAACATTTGGTACTCAGCATTATAAGTATTCTGACTCAAGGGATGGCCACGACGAATATACAAACAAGCCGTGGTACAACCAAGACTGCAAAGAATACAGAAAACGTTATCATGAAGCTAAATCTAAATATGCTTTATCAAAAACAAATCAAGATAAGCAATTGATCGAGACAGCAAGTAAACAGTACAAAAATGTATTACGTAAAGCCCATCAATATTATAGAAACTCAATGAGACAGGAAATCAGGTTAATGAGAAAAATAAGCCAAAATATTTTTGGAACTATATTAACAAATTCAATAAGCGTTCAGAAAACGACCAAGTACCACTAGACGCTACGTATAATTACTTCAAGAATATAAATACGGGAACAGGAGATGAACGGGAAACAGTTATCTTACAAAATATTGAAAATAGACATCATCCTGAAAATGCTGCTATAAATGAGCCAATAAGTGCCGCGGAAATACGAAAGGTTGTAAATGAACTGAAAAATAACAAGGCAAGTGGGATAGATAATGTTGTAAATGAATACATAAAGGCTTCCCTAGATTTTATGATCGATATATATGTATATTTTTTCAATGTTATATTAGATACTGGATATATGCCGGATTCCTGGCTAGCTGGAATAATTAAACCAATATATAAAAATAAAGGTGACCCAAATAATCCAGAAAACTACAGACCAATCACTCTTCTGAGCTGTTTGGGAAAATTATTTACTTCTATTTTGAACACTCGACTAGCATTATTTTTAGAAGAAAATGATATATTATCTGAAGCGCAAGCTGGATTTCGAAAAGGGTATTCAACTTTAGATCATATCTATTATGAAAGAAGACGAAGATGTTCTGTGCGTTTATTGACCGTAGTAATGCGTTCGATACTATATGGAGAGACGGTCTATGGTTCAAGATAATTAATAACGGTATAGGCGGCAAGATATTTACAGTAGTGGTGAATATGTATAAAGAAATTAAGTCCTGTGTCAAAATTAATAATATAATATGAACAAAATTAATAGTATAATATGAACAAGTATCTATGGATAAAATACGTTCGCAGAACTAATTTATGACGATCTTGTAAAGGCACCTGATTCTCCGCTAATGATACATCTAAATAATGACCAGGGCCAACAGCCTAAGTTAGCCTGCGAGGCCTTCACAAAATGCTGCTTTAGTCCAGGAGCCAATTCCCATAGGACCCCTAAAAATGGAATTGGTTCAACACTCATTACATCTAAGGTTTGACTTGACAGGTTGGTAGAATAGACCTTATAGAACAACCCCAGGTAGTATGTACGATCAAATTGTGGTATCAGTTTTTTCCTACAAGCCATTTTGTAGGCCAACTGGTGCGGCTGGACGACACTTGAAAATTTGGGGTAGGGGTAACACAATTGCTTATAACTTTGCCACTAATCAAACGATTTTGATGCTTTTGTTACTATTACATTCGCCTTAGAATGAAGTTGAACAGCACATAACAATAACATAGCTGTGACCTGGTATGCTCACTACAGGTCAAAAGGTCAAAGGATATATGGCAGGAAATTTGACATACTTTAGGCAAGGATATATTGCGTATGACTTTCAAGTTGAGCACGTACTATAACATGAGCTTGGTAATTTGCTTAGTTATCAATGAAAATAAAGGATGTTCAGTAAATAATAAATCTTCATGGTGAGCAATTAACCCATGGCAGTGAATGGAATATTAAACGTTACTAACAGCTGTCAGTCAGAACATAAAATGTCAAAGATCTCAGCCAGTATATTTGTATTACGCTCAGCAATCTTATCCTCAAAAAATGCAATTATACACCAACAAAAGTCACTGTCATCAGCAAAGTTAAAGAGATCGTCTGATATAGCACTTATGCCATGTACAGTGGTTGTTCTCATGATTAGTCATCACTGTCAGAATCATCGAATTCATTGTCCAAATTACGCATCCTGGTGCCTGGGTTTTGGCACTCCTCAGTTGCCATGCAAGCACATGCCTGCAAACGCATGCACATGGAACAATCTCTTCTTCGACAGAGAGATTTCTTACAGCGACATAATGTTAGCTCGATCAGTCCATGAGGTTCTTGGTCCATCTTCATGAGAACGGGTTGCAGAATACCACCCGAGACGCTCCAGCCATGGTCCAGATGATGGCTTGAAAGTTACCCGATTTATATGCTGGAAGAGGCTGTCAGAGGTTGGAGGTAGCCCCTGTCCCTTCTGGCAGAAGCATGCGTCACATGCTGAGACAGTATCTTCGCTGAGTGTTGCATCTTTGCCCAACTGTGACATGCCGTTCTGAAGCATCTCACTCCCACATATTGTATTGAAAGCTTTCTTCTTACCAATTCCAAGCACTGAACTGTTGAGGTCGCACCCAGTCAATGCATGGCATGCTGGTAGAGCATCACATAGTTGTGGACCCAATTCAGCAAACACCTTGTGTATGGGGATGTACCGTAGTTTAGTACAGCTACGTCCGTGTCAGAAGAGTGAATCACAAGTCTTTTGTGATCATGTGCTGCATGTTTTGCATGCAACAGTATTCTCGTGTCTGCTTCCTAGTGGTCTGATATCAGTGGTACTAAATCCTCACACTGTCCTTTGATCAGTAGGACCGCCCTCTTGCCATCCCTGAAGTCACCACCAAGAACAATTTGTTGACCCATGTGCAGATCCTTTTGAGCCATCTGACACCAACTCTCTGCCATAAAAACACAGAGATTCATCTTGTTTTTTCGATTGGGTGTCGCGGGACCATTGATTTTTATCTCCAAGGCAGTGCATGTTCCCCGTTGCTCATCAGCCTTGATTGACTTGGGCATGTACGGGTGAAAGATCACATCAATCCGCATGCATCCATTCTGACCTAATGGCGCCGTGATAAGATCATAATTTTTGGCTGCCAGCTCACCAAAGGTTGACACACCACCAGCCTTCAGCATCAGCTCCGAAGCCATGACATCAATCACATGTGCCGTTGGCATGCCTTATTTTGCTGTCTGTTGATATCTGCAAGGTCCAGAGATATCAACTTGAAAGAGGTCCTCAGCTACGAACTCTCTATAGTGCCCTACTACCTTGCGCATACAGATGGTAGTATCAGGAATGCGGCAAAACATCTCTTCTCTCAGAGATCTAGAAGAAGTTGGAGGTGCAGGGGAGACTTCCACCCCGGACCCAAGGCATGTCAACAGCACTTGTGATTGATGTTATGGATTCGGTGCAGATGCTGAATGCTGGTCGGGTGTCAATCTTTGGTGAGCTGCCAGCCAAACATTATGATCATATCACAGCGTCATTGGGTCGGAATGGAGGTTGATATGATTTTTGACCAGTACATGCCCAAATCAATCAACGCTGAAGAGCGAGCGAAACGGGGAGCATCCACTGCCTGAGAGATAAAAATCAATGGTCCCGTGACGCCAATTCATAAGTAGTGGCTGAAATACATCGCCAATCCAAACAACAAGACGAATGTCTGTGCTTTGATGGCAGAGAGTTGGTGTCAGTTGGTTCAAAAGGATGTGCAAATGGGCCAACAAATTGTTCTTGGCGGTGGCTTCAGGGATGGCAAGATGGTGGTCCTACTGATCAAAGGACAGTGTGAGGATTTAGTACCACTGATATCAGACCACTAGGAACCAGACACGAGAATACTGTTGCATGCAAAACATGCAGCACATGATCACAAAAGACTGTGCTTCACTCCTGTCACGGACGTAGCTGTACTGTGTACTGCACACTTCATCAGTCTTAGCTGTCACGAACTGTAGTTCCGCACTGGGGTTAAGGATAAACTACGGTACATCCCCATACACAAGGTGGCTGCTGAATTGGGTCCACAACTATGTGATGCTCTACCCGCATTCCATGCATTGACTGCGTGCGACTCCAACAGTTCAATGCTTTGCATTGGTAAGAAGAAAGCCCTCAATACAATATGTGGGAGTGAGAACGGCGTGTCACAGTTGGGCAAAGATGCAACACTCAGCGAAGATACTGTCTCAGCATGTGAAGCCTTCGTGTGCAGGTTGTACAAAGGAACGAGAAGGCAGGCAGTAAAGCAGACCACGTCAGGCTCTGGTTACTCTGCCAGAAGAGACAGAGGAACGTGGGGCTACCTCAAACCTCTGACAGCCTCTTGCAGCATATGAAGCTGGCTAACTTTCAAGCCATCATCTGGAGGAAGGCATTGAATGCCAGGCAAGATCTGCCTACACCGGAAGACCATGGCTGGAGCGTCTCGGATGGTATTCTGCAACCCGTTCTCATGAAGAAGGACCAAGCACCCCATGGACTGATCGAGCTATCATTATGTCGCTGTAAGAAGTCCCTCTGCCGACGAAGAGATTGTTCCTGCAGGACAAATGAGCTCGCATGCACAGAAGCAAGTGCTTGCATGGCAACTGAAGAGTGCCAAAACCAGGCACAAGGATGCGTAATTTGGACAATGAATTCGATAATTCTGACAGTGATGACGAATCATGAAGACAACCACTGTACATGGCATAAGTGCTATATCATACGACCTCTTTAACCGTGCTTTGTTGATGACAGTGAATTTTGTTGAAGTATAATTACATTTTTGAGGGTAAAATTGCTGAGCATAATATAGATATATACTGGCTGAGATCTTTGACATTTTAAGTTCTGACTGACAGCTGTTAGTAACGTTTAATATTCCATTCACTGCCATGGGTTAATTGCTCACCATGAAGATTTATTATTTACTGAACATCCTTTATTTTCTTTGATAACGAAGCAACTTACCAAGCTCATGTTATAGTAAGTGCTCAACTAGAAAGTCCCACGCAATATATCCTTACCTAAAGTGCGTAAACTTTCCTGTCATATATCGTTTGACCTTTTGACCTGTAGTGACCTCATACCAGGTCACAGGTATATTATTGTGGTATTCAACTACATTCTAAGACGAATGTAATGGTAACAAAAGCATTAAAATCGTTTGATTAGTGGCAAAGTTATAAGCAATTATGTTACCCCTACCCCCAACTTTTTATGTGTCGTCCAGCCGCATCAGTTGGCCTACAAAATGGCTTGCAGAACAAAACTGATACCACAATTTGATCGTACATACTACCTGGTGTTGTTCTTTATGGTCTATTCTAACACTTTGTCTAGTCAAACCTTAGATGTAGTGGGTGTTGAACGAAAAAAAAAATTCAGGTCCATGCTCCCGGACTACTTTATCATGTATGTGTTTTATTGGTTTAAATAGTATTTTATTCACTCTTGAGATGAAATGGGGAGCGCATTAAGACAACTTATTATGGCGTCTCCCCGTACAAAAAATATATATTACATCAGGCAAGTTACAAATAAGACAAATAAAAGAAATGATAGAGGGAAGGCAAGGCTGAACAAATGTGACCAAATCCACGATCAAGATTAAGATTTCCGTTTTCACTGGGAGAAGCTCGAGGTGTCACCGTACTGCGAGAAAATGAAAGAACCAGACGAGTAAAACCCGTCTGGACACTGAAACAACAGTAGATGAGCAGATAGGACATATAGGTTAGTTTGAACTCAGAAACGTTTAGTTTTGGTAATATAATCGCCCAAAAAATTTTGAATACGAACATTAGTAACCTCATCTTTGGCAAGATCGCCGAACAACAGTGTTTTTGGACTTGGAATACTCGGGGTATCATAAATAGTTGCAAGATTATTTAGCAGCAAGATACGTTGAGTGTGGAAGATGGGACAGTGTGGAAAATAGTGATCCACATTCTCGTTGAGATGTCCACAATTACATTGAGAAGTGTCTGATAGGAAATTGTCAAATAAGTGTCTTTTGAGATTGCTGCAACCGTTTCGGAGACGACACAATAAAACATTCTCTTTTGGAGGGCACACGTATACCAGGATGGTGGGTTAGGTTTTGAGGACATAATTAATAACTTGCGTTTAAAAGCAGGAAGAGACGGCAAATTCTGAACAGTTGGTGGAAGGGCATTCCAATCGCGAACCGTGGCTGGAAACAAAGATCCCCTGAATAACTCGGTTCGACACATGAAAGGTGTAAAATAGTTTGCGTTACGCACATTGTACGGATTGCGATTATAGGCTGTGGGAGGAAGGTGATCATACAAGGAACTGGGTGCCAGTCTATTCGCAATACGATAAAACATTGTAAGTCTATGGACTTGACATCTCCTAGACAGTGTTTCAAAGCCAGCTTCTATATACAAAGATTCTGTGCTAGCACTGGAAGTAATGCCAGTTATGGTTCTTAATGCATCCTTTTGAATGTTTTCTAATCTGTATATTAAATTTTGACTGAGGTTGTCCCAAACAACACCACCATATTCTAGACTAGGCCGTATAAAACTCTTATATAATATTTCGAGACATTTCCTATTCAGAATATATTTCAGTCCTTTGAATACGGATAACTTTTTCTGTGCTGCATTAATGACATTTTCAACATGAGTGTTCCAATTACCCTTGTTGTTGAACGTCACTCCTAGGTGCTTATGATTCAGTGACGGTTGAAGTGGCGAATTATCAAAAGAGATGGGAAAATCAGATGGAGAATGCCGCAGTGATACTAGAAGAGAGACTGTTTTTGCCGTGTTGAAATCAACAAGCCATGTTCTAGCCCACTGTGAGATGGTGTCCATGTCGTGGTAAATGGGCGTTATCTGAGATTGCAAGTTGTCAGAAATGACATAGAGACATGTATCTTCAGCAAACAACCGGATACTATTTAAAATATTACCAGGTAAGTCATTTATGAATAACAGGAATAAGAGGGGGCCAAGAACAGAGCCTTGAGGCACACCTGCTTGGAGGCGAAGTATAGTAGATTCCTTACCTTGTATTACGACACACTGACAACTTTCGAACCATTTTAGTAAGCTACCTGAGACTCCAAACTGCTGCAATTTCAGAAGCAGGCCACGATGCCACACTCTGTCAAAGGCTTTTGAGATATCAAAAAATAGAAAAAGGACCTCTTTGTGTTCATCTAACGCCTTAACAATGTCAAAATAGATATCGAGTAGTTGTGTTACAGTTGAGTGGGATGAAAGAAACCCCGACTGATAAGGTGTTATTTCGTGCCTAATAAAATTATAAAGATACTTGAAAACGACTCTCTTCATGACTTTACTTATACAACTCAGCAAAGATATTGGGCGGTAGTTAGAGGTTAGATGGTGGTCGCCCTTTTTAAATAAAGGGGTTACGTTGGCAATTTTCCAGTCAGTTGGGAATTTGGACGTTTCTAGCGAATGATTAAAAAAGCGAGCAAAAATTGGAGCGAGTATACACTTTGCCTCAAAGAGACATTTCGGACTGATTTTGTCTGGCCCTATTGCCTTCGTGGTATCCAGATTGGATAGCGTGTCGAACACATCGGCATTAGTTACAATAAAACCATCTAGACTGTTTTCGGTATATAGAGACAGAGGGGGTAGCAGTGCATTAGATTCGTCAATATTTGTTATATTCGTGAAATATGTATTTAAGAGGTCAGCCTTCTCGTTACACTGGTAGGCGAAAGAACCGTTCGTTCGTTTTAGAGGGGGAATGTCATTAAAATTGGAATTGCTGTCTTTGAGGAAGGATCTACTTAATTTCCACCAGTATTTTGAGCCAACCCGACCAGTCTCAATCTTTTCAGCCGTTTTATCTTTGAAATCGTTTCTTGCAGAATGAACGAGGTAATTAACGTAGTTTCTCTGACGTTTGAAACACTGAACGTCGTGCTCTGACTGAGTTTTCCTGGATTTCTTAAACATTTTATCACGGATTCGCATCTCGTGTTTAACTTCACTGGTAATCCATGGTTTATCATTTGGATGTATAGTTACATATTTATTGGGAATGGTTATTGAAGCTGCATTGCTTAAGTTTGAAGTAATGCACTGGCACCATAAATCCATATCATTTTCGTCCGTCAAGCTGTCCCAATTGGCATTGTTTAAGATTCTTCGAAATTCGTCCCAATTGTGTTTTATTGATATATTGTTCCGAATACCTACCGATAGCTGTTTCCTTATTTCCATTTTTGTGTGTTTTATATATATATGTACGAGAACTCAGGATGTCAACTACACTTAACCACCCGTGTCGCGCCGCACCTCAATTTCAATGGTCAGTTCGCGATGATGGGTAACGAATTTTGCTGGTTATCGTGCGACGATTGGCTTGTTTGGTCGCTGTTTCATAAAGACTTATTCTTTTCATATAAAAGTATTCAACTCTACGAAATTACTGAGATGCCTTAGAGCATTTTGGTATTCAGTGAATTCATTTTTGTCGAACCTTCTAAGAACTAATATACTCATCTTCTTGATAATTTCCATATTATTAATATTATCTGGAGACATTCATCCAAATCCAGGACTAATGATGATCACCAACTATCTATTGCCCAGTGCAATGTCAATGGCCTTGTTCAAAATCTCCATCTTGTTGAAGATAACCTTGGAAACTATGACATCATTGCTATTACAGAGAGTCACCTAACTAGCCTCGTCTCCACTACTAAACTCGTGCTCTCTGGTTATCAAAAGCCTTTTCGGAGAGACCGTCCACAAGCGTGGGGAGGTGTGTGCATATATGTTAAGGAAAGTGTGGCTATCTCTAGAAGACCAGACTTGGGGAGTAATGAGCTAGAAATGATTTGGTTAGAAGTGCACGATAGTCCAAAAACCTTAATGTGCGTAATATATCGCCCACCCAATACTTTAGTCGAGAAATGGAACACCCTATCAGACAACATTGAAACTGTTAGAGATTCAAACCCAGGAATAAATTTACTGATACTGGGTGACCTTAATGACGATCTTTTTAATGTAGCAAAGCATCACTTGCTCGATATTATTCTTTTGGGTTTAACCAATTAGTAACCGAAGCAACTCGCCCAATCACCAACTCTCTGCTTGACCCAATTATATGTAACAAACTTCACCTCGTATGCAACAGTGGAGTCCTTGTCCCTTTTTGTAGTGACCATGCCCCCACATTTGTTTATTTGAAATCACGGATTCCCAAATGCGATACATACATACGTTCAATCTGGAACTATGAAAATGCTGACTGGAACAGGTTCAGAGACCATTTGTCAAATTCCAACTGGAGTGATCTGACGGATATATGGTGTCAGCGAATCACTACTAACATTACTGAAGCTGCTGAAGCATCAATACCCCATAAGCACGTGAGAATTAACCCTAATAATAAACCCTGGATGACCAAAAAGATTAAACACGAGATGAGAGTAAGAGATAAATGATTTAAAAAATCCAGAATCACGAAACTAATCAGTGATGTAGCACAATTTAAGAGGCAGAGAAATTATGTTAACCAGCTCGTAAATTCGACAAGGGATGAATTCAAAGAGAAAACTGCACAGAAAATTCGATCTGGTATTTATGGCTCAAAAGACTGGTGGAAACTAAGCAAATCTCTCCTTAACAATAATAATTCAAACCTTAATGACTTCCCCCCTCTCAGAAAAACCGACAACTCGTTTGCTTATGACGATTATGAGAAAGCTGACATTCTGAACTCCTATTTCTCAAGCATAACCAATATAGATGACTCTGCAGCAGAATTACCTTTATTGTCCATGTACACCGGAAATACTCTAGACAGCTTTGATATAACTAATATTGATGTTTTTGATATACTTTCTACTATAGATACCTCGAAAGCCATTGGACCCGACCGAATTAGCCCGAAATGTTTGTTTGAATCTAGAAATGTTTTATCACCTATATTCGCTCGCTTTTTTAACCATTCGTTGAGAACATCGACATTTCCCACAGACTGGAAGGTAGCTAATGTTACGCCAATCTTTAAAAAGGGAGACCCGTACCTGCCATCAAATTATCGTCCAATATCATTATTGAGCTGTCTAAGTAAGGTAATGGAGAGAGTTGTCTTCAAATATCTATATAATTACATCAGACACGATATAACACCGAACCAGTCTGGCTTTCTTCCCTCTAACTCGACAGTTACTCAGTTACTAGATATCTACTTTCAAATAGCAAAAGCATTAGATGAACGTAAAGAAATTTTATTTTTGTTTTTTGATATATCAAAAGCATTCGACAGAGTTTGGCATCGTGGATTATTGCATAAATTGCAGCAATTTGGTATAACAGGCAGCCTCTTAAAGTGGTTTGAAGATTATCTAAAAAACCGCTGTCAGCGCGTTGTTTTGCAAGGTAAAGCCTCTGCTATTCTTCGTCTGGATGCTGGGGTACCACAAGGCTCTGTCCTCGGACCTCTCTTGTTTTTGCTATTTTTGCTATTAACGACTTACCTGGTGATATCTTGAATAATATTCGCCTATTTGCCGACGATACCTGCCTCTACATTCTTTCCGACAACTTGAACAATCAACTTCTATCTATCAGCCATGATTTAGAAGTAATATCGCAGTGGGCTCGAACATGGCTTATCAAATTTAATGTCGGTAAGACAGTTTCCCTCCTTGTCTCTCTTCGTCAGATTCCCACCTCGATCCCAACTATTTTCGAAAACTCTCCCTTAAGTCCATCTCAAAATCATAAACACCTTGGTGTAACATTTAACAACAAAGGCAATTGGAACGATCATATTGATGATATAATCAGTAGAGCGCAAAGTAAACTTTCCATCTTAAAGGGGTTGAAATATGTTTTAGACAGGAAATCCCTGGAAATCATGTATATGAGCTTCATTCGGCTTAGCTTGGAATATGCAGACATAGTATGGGACAATATATCACAAAATAACAATACCAGGTTGGAGAATATCCAGAAAGATGCCATTCGAACAATCACTGGACTAACACGAAATGCTAGTTCAGAAACTCTTTATTGTGAGGCTGGTCTTGAAACACTTATACAAAGACGTCAATTCCATCGACTTGTAATGTTCTATCGCATTGTAAACGGTACTGCGCCTTTATCCTTACAACGTCATCTCCCGTCAACTCCCCTTATCCGTACAACATACGTCCCCAAAACGAAATTACGCCATTTATGTGTAGGACCGAATTATTTAGAGGATCATTCTTTCCAATTACAGTGCGTGAATGGAATATTCTTCCTCATTCCATTAGAACATTTTTTGCTTTTAAACGCGAACTACGAAATTTATCTTTGCTGACTAAGCCTCACACATGGAATTATATAGGTTCTCGTAAAGAAAATGTATTTCTATGTCGACTTAGAAATGGATGTAGTAACTTGAAAAGGCACTTGTTTGATAATTTTTTATCAGAAAATACACAATGTAATTGCGGCCACTGTGATGAAACTGTTACACATTTTTTGTTTCATTGTCCATTATTTACAACCCAAAGAGCCGATCTCTTAAATAATCTTTCGACCATCTACAATCTAAATCTACCAACAGCCAGAACACTCTTATTTGGTGACCTCGACAAAGATGAAGCATCTAATATATCAATTCAAAAATATCTTGGAAATTATATAACAAACATGATTTCAATGACCATTTCAAATACATTCAAAATTAAGCGACCATTGCAAATTCTAACATTGTGACATCCTGAGTTTCTCTAAACATTTAAAGGACCCTCTTAAGTAACACGCAAATGGAACACGATAATTTTATATATAATTATTATTATTATCTATGTAGTATCTTTAATTGTTTATTTTTCAATGCTTACTGACCTCCTCTCCTTATTTCTCTTATTGGATTGTTTCTTCTGTAAATTGTCTGATGTATTTCATTGTATGTGGGAGACGCGCTATAAGCTTGACTTACTGCGCTCCCATCACTCTGGTGTAAAATAAAATAATTTAAACCAAAATTAATATTAATATATCTGGAATGTTTCCCTGTGAAACTGGTGTAAGACAGGGAGAAAATTTATCGCCTTTATTATTTGCTATTTTCTTAAATGATTTGGAAGACTATATGAAATATAATCGCTGTAAAGGTGTAGAAATAGAAACTGACAACGATGATTTCTACATGTATTTTAAGTTATTTGTATTGCTCTATGCGGATGACACGGTCATTATAGCTAACTCATCTGCAGAACTCCAACACTCCTTAGATATATACCACCAGTACTGTATAAACTGGAAATTATGTGTGAATAAGGAAAATACAAAAATTATCATCTTTGGGTGCAGAAAAACCAATAACTTTAAGTTTACATACGAAAATGAGACCATTGAAATAGTTAGTCGTTTTAAATATCTCGTAGTCTATTTCAGCTCCAATAGAAGTTTCACTTACTGTATGAAGAACAAAGTTCAACAAGCTACTAAAGCAATGTACTGTCTTCAAAAGAAATGTAGGAACCTAGATTTGCCGATGGACTGTATTATGCAATTGTTTGATCAAATTGTGATGGCGGTACTATTATATGGATGTGAGATATGGGGAGTGGGGAATATTAAATGCATACAGACATGTGAGCTGAAATT
Organism: Hanleya hanleyi; assembly: GCA_036873755.1. Classification (NCBI taxonomy): domain Eukaryota; kingdom Metazoa; phylum Mollusca; class Polyplacophora; order Lepidopleurida; family Hanleyidae; genus Hanleya; species Hanleya hanleyi. The sequence continues at coordinate 41,811 of JAVTVY010014699.1, read as the reverse complement.
CCTTAAACAATTACTGAAACTCCGTAAGTCGACTGCCAGTTACATGATATTTGCGGAACTAGGGAGGTTTCCTGTTCAAGTGACAGTTCAATGTAGGATGATAAATTATTGGGGTAAGTTATTGGGAGGTAAGTTAACCAAAATATCTAGTATTTTGTATAATTCGTGCTCGCTGATGTTAATAGTTTTATCTGGATGAAAAAAGTAAAATCTATTCTTAGCAACCTGGGATTAAGTAATATCTGGGATAGTCAGTGATTCACGAATTGTAAGTGGCTGTCGATAAGTACGAACAGAAAGTTACAAGATCAGTATTTACAAACTTGGAGGAGCGACATGGAAAGTTCAGAAAAGGGTCGATTTTATAGAAAAATAAAACATGATTTTGAGATAGAAAAATATTTTGATATATTACCAGATAACCTTTTATTTAGATGGAACAAAACGACGACTGAAGAAAGAATATGCGCACGATGTAATATTTCTCTCGGAGATGAGTATATATTCGACTGTGTGCACCTTAATATATTCAGAACAAAAAGGATACCCTACTATTTTTCTAGAAATAAGCTTTCTTGTGGTTTACAAAATTTATTCACCAATCGCAATAATGGTGTTATTAGGCGACTTGCGCAATTTGTAAAATTAATACAAGAAGAGTAACTGTTTTTCCCACCGCTCCTCCAACAAAGAAATGATAAACGAGGATCATAATTACTATATATGTACTGTATTTCATCTATCAACCCATTCCCCACATGTCACAACAAATGGGTCGCTCTAATTCCAGATCATCAGATGTGACAGGTAATACTCGAAACATCTTACATAACGCACCAGGGAGTTACCCATCCTCGCTAAAACCAGGGGTATCTCTATCTGTATGAGTTCGCCTTTGGCTCACAAATAGAAACCGCGACGTCGTGAAGATGGGAGTTACCAAGCTAGAGACGTTCAAGTGAATGCTCAGGCTACCCGCCAACCTTGGCAGCAGCAACATTCTAATGTTATGCAAATGAGTTGGGCTAACGGCGCTACTGGAGAAAAGTTCCAACATGATCTGTCTAACGAGCAAACTGTAAATTTCAATCTACCAAAAACGCCACCACAAGTCCCTGATATGCAAATGGATGTGAACGCCGATAAGACACAGATTACTCGGATACAGTCCAACCAACCAGCACTAATAGATGCCCGTGATGAAATTGTTACCCAACCCGTCCCCCGGCCTGTCAATGACGGTTTGATACCAACCTGTAACCATCTCGGTCATCTATACGCGGTAAGACTGACCCTGGGATCGTGTGTATCCATTTACAGCCTACTTTCGGCAAGTGCGAGAGGGAATTTCCAGAAATCAATACCACGTGACTTCGTCAGCCAATCAGCTAAAGTCTACCGACGTAACCCCAACGTAACTCGCCATTTTCGAATCATGTGATGCCCTACTTGTTGAAAATTACAGATCTACCACACCTCTTGGGTGATACGAAAGTTATTTATACCTATATATTTTGTAAGCCTAGCCTATATCTGTTTCCCAAGTGGTTTGAAAACCTGTAATTTATCAGATTTCTCGAGTCTGTTCTCTGCCGGATGAAGGCCGAACAGAATCCCGTAATATACCGGATATCGCTCCGCAATAATGGCGACTCACGATTCGCAAGCCATCTTATGGATGGCGAAGTGTACGCAAATGGGTTTGATACAGGTGTCTACAGATATGCAAATAAGCCACGTCCAAGGAAATTCGTTCCCGCTACAAGGTGCTGACGAGACTTCAGCAAATATGGAAACAACGAATGGTGGGACGTCAACTGCAGAGCCCAGTCAGTCAGCCAATCCGTTAAACGGAGATGAGTACTATTAGCATTATGTAGGTGGTTGCGAGAATAGATCACTTTACTTTATTTTCATACATGAATACATATAGAAGCATAAAAAAAATATATATACATATGTCAATGGTTGTTAAAAACAATGCCATGTACAAACAAGATTATCACAATCTCCAGGCAAACATGCACATACGTACTTCATACAGCTCTAACAATACAGAATAGTTAGTTGGGATAGGCTTAGCCTGTATCCAAGATATGGGGTCGGCTAAAGTGACAAACAAATGACTGCTGCCCTAAAGCCCACTATATTGGGCCACCACTACCTCGAACATAAATTCGGGTCCAACTCCGCACATCCATCTGGACACATTGCCAAGAGTGATGTGTGGAGTCGCACCCCAATCGACGAGGGTGCAATAAAGCACCGCTAGAGGCCTTCGCTTATGTGAATGGGCCAATTAAGTCAAATATTGACCCAGTTTGTCATCGAACTGTTTGTGAACTGGAAAACGATCAACTGGTGACAACAATAGGTGAAACCGACAGCGACAACTCTGAGAATAAAAGCAGACTTATACATGATGAACGTCTATATATAGGTCCCACGGGTAATAGCCCTTTCCTTAAAATATGTGCACTAAATGTTTGTGGCCTAAGGTCGAAATTGATCGTACCCGATTTTGAAAAATTCGTATCCGATTATGATATATTGTTTCTCATGGGAGCTAAAATTAATAGATTTGACGTAATTAAGGTGGATGGTTTTAAACCACTTACTAAACTCCGTGATGACAATGATCCAACCTCAAGTGAAATAAGGTCCGGAGGAATTGTGATCTTGATTAGAGAATGTTACTTTAAATATTTCCGTGAATTACATTTCGAAACAAACTATATTAAATGGATCGAGGGAAGTGCAAAATTATTTGGTGCTGATATCCTGTTTGGCGCAGTTTATGTACCTCCTGAAGGCATAAGATATGTGGACAACGAATGCTTTAATGACATACAGAAAACATTTTGGAAGTTTCGTCCAACTATTAACACATTTGTCTAGCTGGTGATTGGAATGCTAGGACAAAAATTTTGAAAGAATATGCAGAATGTGATGATTTTATATGTGATCAATTAGATTTGAATTTGGATGATGAAATCGACTTAGCTATGTGTGGTCCAAATTACATTAAGGATATAGGCATAGATCTGCAGCGTAATTCATTGGATAAGGGAAGGCCCAATAGTTGGGGATACAAATTTATTGAACTGTGCAAAGAAACTAATATGTATATCGTGAATGGTCCAGTTGGTGTGGACCAGGGAATAGGTAATACCACTAGTAGTGGCGTCAGCCTGATAGACTATGCTATTGCATCACCACCTGTATTCTCACTCATTACCGATTTTCAAGTACTAGAATTTAATCCGCTGTTTTCAGACAAGCATAATCCAATCGTTATTAATTTTGAAATTTTAGGTAGGATTGGCGGAACGGTTAAGCAAAGTGCCGAATTTGTTCTGAGAAAGTGGAAAGATGATAAGGCTGATGAATTTAGAGAACAAATAGACCGAGATCAAATATATGAGGTGGAGCTGGAACTCGACGCATTGCATTGTACTGATGAAATAGTAATTGATGGTGCAATTACCATGGCATGTGAATTAGAAAATCTTCAAAAAGCACCTGTAACTAAGGATAGAATAGATAATATTATGACGAAAATAAATGGTATATATATCGAGACCGCAGAGAGAGTATTTGGTTATAGAAAATTAGTTAAACGGGGAGCACGTAAACTGAATAAACCGTGGTTTGGGGAAGAGTGTAGAGAGAGAAGATGGCAGTTTAATTTGGCTCGAAGAGCAAATAGGAACTACAAGACAGAAAAGACAAGAATTTCATTGAAAAATGCTAGTAGAGAGTATAAAAAATGTTTGAATAAGCGTTTCACTTTGTATAAAACTAAATGCGCTGAACAGATGAGAGCACTGAGTAAGAATAACTCGAGGGCTTATTGGAAAATTATTAACACTGCGACAAAACTACATGCCCTGAAGAAATTGATTTGGAAATATTTAATGACTACCGTACTTTAAGAAAATGAATGAAAATGGAATGAAAGTACTGCTCAGTTAAATGAAGATTCAGAAAGCATTCCAAATGAGATTATTAATGTGCCTATAACTGCTGATGAAATTATCAATACAATCAAGCTGCAGGGATAGATAAAATTTGTAATGAATATATTCAAAACACTGCTGAGATAATGTTGCCTGTCTATTTGAAACTTTTTAACATTATTTTGGACTCTGGTTTCATCCCAGAATCTTGGCTAATAGGTGTAATAAAACCGATATATAAAAATAAAGGTAACAAAAACGACCCAGATAACTATAGGGCGATTACCCTATTAAGTTGTTGGGGAAAACATTTACTGCTATAATTAATAGAAGGCTAACCGATTATGCTGATTCAGTTAAGCTCTTGACGGAAGCGCAGTCTGGCTTTAGGAAGAATTATGCCACATTAGATAACATCTTTGTATTATATTCCCTGATTGATATTTTCATTGGATCTGGAAAAAGCTATACTGCGCTTTTATAGATTTTAGAAAGGCGTTCGACAAAGTATGAAGGGAGGGGTTATGGTATAAATTGATTAAAAGTGGAATTACTGGTAAATGTTTCAAAGTAATCCAAACATGTATAATTCTATTAAGTCATGTATTAAGTCTGGAAATAAGTTAAGTGATTACTTCGACTGCAGAATAGGGGTGAGACAGGGCGAAAATTTGTCACCGTTATTGTTTTCAATTTATCTCAACGACGTAGAAACCTTTCTTGAGAATGAGGGTGTAACTGGTCTACAAAATGTTACTGAAGCTACTATGGGAAATATTGACATTTATCTACAATTGTTTGTTTTACTTTACGCAGACGATACTGTATTGTTGGCAGAATCTGCAGAAAATTTTACAGACATCACTGAATGCTTTTGCTAAATATTGTAAAACTTGGAAATTAGAAATAAATATAAAGAAAACAAAGTGTATGATATTCTCCAAACGGAAACTCCAGAATATTCCTATATTTTTACTTGAAAATGAAAGTGTAGAAATTGTTGATGAATACACATACCTTGGAATAACATTTTTTCGAACTGGTAACTTAATTAGCTAGAGCACGCAAGCGCATAGCCGACCAAGCGTCTAAAGCAGTCTATTCGGTAAGAAGAAAAATCCAGAATATGAATTTGCCTGTTAAATGCCAACTAGAGCTGTTTAAGGCTGTAGTAGAGCCGATCCTTTTGTATGGGAGCGAAGTATGGGGGTTTGGCAATACCGATGTGCTGGAACGAATAGAGCTAAAGTTCCTTAAAAATATTTTGGGTATACGGAAATCTACTCCTAGCTTCATGGTCTGGGGGGAGACCGGAGTGTTTCCATTATCCGTTATTGTTAAAATGCGTATGGTTTCATTTTGGCTAAGGTTACTAGAAGGGGAAGGCAAACTATCTACCATTTTATATAAGTTACTTTTTCAACTAAGGCCCGATTCGCCATGGCTAGCAAAAGTGAGACATATATTAGAAAATTCTGGCTTTTATGATGTTTGGGTAGCGCAGGGAGGGATTAACAAATAGTACTTCATCAGAGTTTTAGAAAGACGACTGAAGGATCAATTTATTCAAAATTGGAATGCTGCTGTACATGATTCGTCAAGGGGAAAGCTCTATAGTTTGTATAAGGAAATCCCATGTTTTGAAGATTATTTGGATATTCTGCCTGAGAAGAATCGTAAAATTATTGCAAAATCTCGTACCGCCAACCATAAATTACCAGTTAAAACCGGTCGTTGGAAAAACATCCCTGTAAATGAGAGGTTCTGCCAACACTGCCAAAGCGATGTATTAGGAGATGAGATCCATTTCCTGTTATTATGTCCAGCGTTCCAGGCCCTTAGAAAAAAGTATTTACCAGACTTTGTTGGAAAAAAATAATATTGTTCCGAAAGACCAGATATTTAGACAAGTCTTGATGAATAACAACAAAGACGTACTGATGAGTTTGTCTATGTATGTCAAATCAGCATTGTAGTATAATATATATATATATATATACATATGTTTGTGTGGGTGTGTGAGGGAGGAGTGTGTGTAATTCTTTTTCGGAAATTGATCACTGACACATATTAGTTAATGCCAAAACTATGTATAGTACTATACAGTCATGGAATTCTATCCATAGAGTATATACTGTTGGATATTGTAACATTTTCCCGTCATCTCTGTGTTGATTTTACACTGTACCTCGCGTGCCACCTTGTGGCTTCTGAGAGAATAAAGAAAGAGAAGAGAGAGAGAGAGAGTATTCATTTATTCACCTTCATGTCATCCGCCATGTAATATTTGTAATTTCTTATGTAACCTCTTATGCCCGACATGGGCCTGAGGAATAAACTGATTGATTGATTGAGTCTGGGAAGCGAGAATGACCATAGTCACGCTCGTGATATAACCTGTCTCTCTGACTGCGCAAGACAATTATAGTCCCCGCTGGGAAGAATATAACCATCAGATGCGGGAACAATCAGTCTCTGGTACACAATAACATTACCGGGGGATATCGTGTTTGTCCAATACAAATAGGTGTGTTTATTGCAGGAATGAGCCACATGGCTCCTCTCCCAATCACATATACAGTATATAATGATAGAATCTGACTGAAATAGTATGACTGGCTTAGCAGAAATTAATGTTTGTCTCGTGTGCTTACATACATAAGCAATTAAAGTCATTTTCAGATTGATGTATTTCTACCGACTGTCATATAGACAGGGTGAGTGCTTATCACCATTTTTATTTGCTATGTACCTCAACGATAAAGAAGACGAGTTTTATCTTAAAGGTGCTGAGGGTTTAAATGTTGATATGCTGAAACTGTTTGTATTACTCTATGCAGATGATATTGTGATTTTTGCCGAAAATGTACCTGGCTTGCAAAACGGCGTAAATATTTTGTTTGAGTATTGTCAAGATTGGAAACTTGTAGTAAACGCTCAAAAGTCAAAAGTAATGGTTTTCAGGAAAGGTGGGCGTTTGTCACAAAACCTGAGTTTTAAATATGGTAACTTACCACTTGAAATTGTAAGCAGATTTACATACTTAGGAATAGTGTTTACCTTTGCTGATGCACAAACCACACTCTCAGGCCAGGCGCAAAAGGCAATATTTCAACTTAACAAAATGCTATATAACAGCAGACCGTATAGAACGTATTCACTTACAATACTGTAAAACAATTCTTGGGGTAAAAAAATGTACACAGAACGATTTTGTGTATGGTGAGTTAGGTAGGGTATCAATGATCACACGCAGAATATATATTATTGTTAAATTTTGGTTGAAAGTAATTGCATCAAGTGAAAGGAAGTACATTAACCGGATCTATAGAGTATTATTGGCAGAATCAATTGATTATCCAAACAGGAAAAGTTAGGCAACCCTGCTGCGTGATCTATTAGGCCGTTTAGGTTTATTCCATGCCTGGGAAGACCAGTCTGCTGGCAGCGTGACTGCTTTTCTATCTCTTATACGACAGAGGCTGAATGATAATTTTGTTCAAAATTGGCATGCTCGTCTGCAGTTGTCTAGCAGAGCCAGATTTTACATACATATAAGCACTTTCCGTTTTCAACCATACTTAGACATTGTGGTAACCAAAGCTATTAGAACTGCTTTTACTAGATTTCGTACATCATCCCACCGATTAGAAATTGAGATGGGTAGATGGAAAAGGCCCATTAAAATTTCACTAGAAGAAAGGAAATGCTCTGCGTGTGATCTGTTAGAGGACGAACTGCACTTTATTTTAATTTGCCCTCTGTATGATATGCACCGTGAACGGTATATACCCGAGTATTACTGGAGGTACCCGACTTTTGAAAAGTTAATTTGTTTAATCTCTTCTGACTTGGTGACTGTTATTAAAAATTTGTCACTGTTTATTACAAAATCGTTCAAAGTGAGAAATATGCGTCTTTATGGACATTAATTTAACGACTTCCTCCCAAACACAAATGTTAACCTCAGTTTTTACTGATTAGTATTTTGCAGATATGTAAACCGGTCTGATATCCGTAACATGTATTCAAGCTATGACTGCCACTTCGTCATCTGTATATCATGTTTAGACTGGAAATTTAACAATAGTTTTAAGTTTTTAAGGGACGACCATGACCAGTAATATTTCGTAAAATATTGTTTCCTTAGAGCAAAGTACAGTGGACAGCATAGTAGAAATTGAAATTCATCCTCCACCATACCGGAGCTACATACCTTACAAGTACGATTATGCTTCGGGATATTATTGTATCGACCGATCTCAAGTTCTACCCCATGAACACCGCATTTGAAACGAACTATAGTACGAAAGATTTTTTCACTTAATGATGTTGAAAACTCTATGTATTTTTCTTTCGAAAAAAGCTCTTTCACCATTACATATGTCGAGATTCTTGTTGATGTTTTAATATTAGCTGACCAATTTTGTATAAAAGAATCTTCTATCGTTCTGTGTATATGATATATATTTAATTGGGCCGGGTCTTCCAAATGAAATAAATACCCGTATCCATTACTCTCCAGTAAACGTCTAATTCCATTACTCCAGTTATATAACCCAATACATGATTCCATTAAAGGCCTATACTGTATGAATGTCGTCTTGTATCAGATAACCGCTGGCATTTTGAATTTACAGCAATTTTGGTTTACTCTCTCGTTAAAAGACGGATTTAAAGGTGAACAGCAAAGCTTTCAATTTTATCTATAATGTTGCTTATGTACATCTTGTCGTATGTGACATAACTTTTATACGTTTTTAGGGCAAATGTAAATTATGCAAAATTGTACTAACAACAATATTTAAGTCATCCTGTTATAAATCCGTCTTGAAAACTTGCATCGCTTGTCTCTCTTGGTTTGTAGAACGTTATGACGTTATAGCGGTCTCCTTCATTCAAGTTTCATTTAAATGTGACGTCATGCTACGTCGGATAAATGAGCGAGGACCAATATAACGTCATGACGTTCCAAAAATAACGGGAGGCAAACGATGACGTTTTTAAAAGTTCTGGCTCTCGTTTTCTGGTGGTATAAGTTTTGACTTCTCATATACCCAAAATAAAACAATAACCTACAGAACTATATTACCACACATATTTGTAACAACTATAGAAGTTCTTGTTTTATGACATTTTAACAGAACATTGGAAAGCTTTTCAATTTACTTTTAAAATCAGGAACAACCCAGATTAAAGGCAGCATAAAACAGGTGATGATAAAAGATACCGGCGTACTGACAAGAATTCCTATGACCCAACAGGTAAATGTACTGAGTACATATTTTTAAAAACATCACATGAACCAAAATTGATCCCTGGGATGATTTGTATCTCAACCACGTTTTTATTGCAGCTGTTCATGTGAGCATCTTGAATGGCATGACCACACGGACCCTAGTACGGGATGAGCGGTATAGATACAAATTTGTCAGAGCGATGATGTAATATTCCTATCAAGTCATCTGAAAAAAATGATGAACTATGTGACCGTTAAATCGAAAAGGTATTAAAAGATTGCAGGTTTTCAATCAGAACACATATCTGTGCATCTTAGCTTGCTAAAGGCATTTCACGTTTCACTTTAACTTTACGAGCAGACGTTTCTACGTATGATCGTGCCATGCGTTCGGATGATGATATCTGTGAGGCTCGACGCAGAATCCTCTGTAGATTTCGACAACAGAAATGGCAAACGCCATCGCCGACTGAATTGATTCACGCTCTCGCTTCGAAAGTTCAGCTGACCATATCTCAATATTTATGGAATAACTTTCGCTCAATCGTCAAAATTTAATGGAATAAAGTCATACTGCATTATTTTCACTGAAGTTTCCGACACATAACTCACCAAAGGGTGTCATTTGTTCCAAAAATAAAAATCGATTTCCGAACGAAAGCAGATCGAATGGATTGTGTGTGGCGCGCCTATCTCACAGTGCCGTAGCAAAATGCGGACAGTTTCGTAACCGAAAATGTGTCCGTTGTACCATTGGTTATATAAGTGATAGGCCTTTTTCAGTATTTTTACTATAAGATAAAAAGGCTTGAGGGGTAATAAATGACGCCTCACGGTGTATGAGTTTCAGGGAGGGTCGTAACTTTTCATACACCCGGGGGAAAACCTGAATAACTAATAATATAGCATTTGTATATTGGATGGAAGTGAAATTTTGAATTCAGGGGCTCGTCGATATTTGGTTAATCAGAACTATTAAGGGGGTGTGGCTAGGAAAGCTTGGGGACGCGTTGTATTAGAATGAATGCGCGACAGTGATTTCTCGGTTGTCACGTTAATCCTATCTGGCCTGGCTTTTTGTGACCTGTCCAGGCCTGGGGAGGGGCCATTTCACTCCCTCTCCCTAAGTATGTTTCGCACCCCTTGAACTAAGGTGCTGAAACTTACCACACTATACCCTTGGGTCAAGCCCCACTAGAAAATGTAAAAAAAATCCAAGATGGCCGCTTTGATGACGTCACAATGATGTCATTTTCAAAAACGGCATTTCTGGTTGATTTTTCGGTCAGATTTTTCGAATTTTTTATTTATGCAATTTCTTCGCAAAAGCTGCGTGAAAAATTAGTAAATGTCATTGTGATGTGAAATAAAATAGTTTTTGCGCACTTTTCATCGCGAAAAAGCAGAAATTTTGAAGAAAAATGACGAAAACATCGTTTTCGCGTGTCCCACGTGGCCACTATCTTGAATTTACCCATAATCCTCTCGCGGGGTTATGCAAATAGGGTCAAAATGATCCAATATGATAAGCTATAAAGTCGCGGAGTGTCCGCTCTCAACTTTTAGTCGTTCCGGAAATAGCACAGAAAGATTGGTAGGGAGGAGGGGGCATTTTGCCCACAGGCCTGGTAGGGTTAATATCCTCTTAGTGTATTATGGTTTCTTGAATGGCATATCACATTAGATGGTATGGCGGATTACATGTAATTCATACGGTATTTCATCTATATAACTCCGATATTAAATCTACACGACATATCACCATATAAATCAAACGTCTCTGTGTTCATCGGGTAACACCTGTGACTGACGACATTATATATGCATGATGCATGTATTATATAAGAACTCTACAGGTGTAGGTTGAGTCATGCTGGCTGTCGTGTACAGGGAGAGAAAATTTGATTTAATTAGAGATGTAATCAGCCTCAAAATCGAATCTGAATGCTGAACAGCTGCGTCCATTGGATAACGGGCTAGCCTAAGGTTCGATGAAGTCGCATAGCATATACGTTGGTAGAATGCACCACACGTGCATACGCTTGTTGACACGGCTGTGGGGAAAAACGGCATGCCATACCGTTTATTTTTAAAGATCAATTCCTCCTATTTTAGTATAGTTTATTTTTTTGTGGTCAAATGTGTTTAATTTTGTACCTGTCGTAACAAATGTCATTTTCGCGGAGTTTAAGAGACATCGATTTCAGCCTAGATTACATCTTTAAGTAATCAGTAGTTGGATTTCCAGAATTTCCAGAAATTGTCATTTCAACTCGCTTCAGAGCTGTTATATTTTCTTCTAGGCCACGCCGCTTTTTGCCTTAAAATCGCATAATTAGGTCCAAGTTGGAACAAAATATAAACATGTCATGTTTTGTACCAAATTGAAGCTAATGGCATACACAATGCTAAAATGTATGTTTAAATGAATATCGTATCTTGCAACGTCAAGTGTGTTGATTCTGTGGTCCTCTTGAGTCAGTCTCATTTTGTGATAAGTCCTTTGTGCGGTAGGGTAGGGAGATAAGTCCTTTGTGCGGTAGGGTAGGGAGATAAGTCCTTTGTGCGGTAGGGTAGGGAGATAAGTCCTTTGTGCGGTAGGGTAGGGAGATAAGTCCTTTGTGCGGTAGGGTAGGGAGATAAGTCCTTTGTGCGGTAGGGTATAATTCCCTACCAAACTTTCTACATTATCTCGGAAACAATAAACAAATAAAGCATAGTACTCCGTGGCAATATAACAAATCTTATTGGCGTCATTCTCAACTAATTTGCATACCCATTCGATCAGATGATCATGGGTATATTCAAGAGAATTTCACTGAAAAGTTGCGATTTCGCTGTTTTTCTTCAAAACTGTTGCCTTTTCACTCAAGGACCATGAATCGCCTAGAGCAGATAGGTTTAACAAGCTGGGTCTCTTGTATTATTTGGTTCACAAATCGGTGAAATAAATAACTGGAGAACCGGTTGCTGAAAAACTGTGTGACGATAAGTTCCCTATGAAAGTAAGATGACCAACTTTCTTGCCAAAGTGGAAAGATTGTTTGTTATAGAAGAGCGTGTCGGAAATAGTTCAATACAGTTAGAAATATCAGACACATGCGTTCCTAATTTATGAAACCATACCGGAACTGCATGTACCGTATACGCGATAGACATAAATACAGTGGCCTGCGCATATCTGGCTTTTCTCTCCTTGTCACTATTGGCCAACAGTCTACCTTCAGCAGCAATACAGTGGTATCCATGCGTTTTCGCTATTCGCGCGTCAGTACGCTGAATTATTAGAGCGTCTTTTATATCGTCGGTGAGATGGGATTCCGGTTCTGTATATTGCAGCATTAGAAGTCTATCAGCTGAAATATATCTACCAAATAATTGCCATCTTATATATGTGATTACAGCTCCTAAATTTGGCCCATCAGTATAACACCTGCAGTATCCCCTCGTGCTGTGAAATGGTGAAATAAATGCCCAATGGTGCATCCAGGGCTTGGAAAAATGGTGCCTTCCACCTTTTCTGCCCGCGGCACATCTCATTTTCCAGGCCAGATAGGATCGAATGACCTCATATTTAACTTGAATGATACTCTCAATTGTAATGAATACTCCTGCACTGTATATGTGTATAAAATCGTCGTTCATTAAAGACTTTCCGCATCCATAATCCAAACCTAATTCAAATAAGAGCAATAGCACCAAATCAAAGAAAACCAATCATATGGCATTGTCGTTAGCTTATATTGCCACTGTCGTGAAGATCTCTCTGTGATATGTAATGGAGATCACTGATAGATTTGACCTAAACTGATCTGAAAATCACCTCGGTTGATACAGTATTCAGTTTTAACTTAAATATTGGCATTTGGGGTACTTTTATGAGTAAAAATGCAACAAAAAAACGAAGAAAAACGAGAAAAACGCAACTGATCAGTCGGACCCTCATGGCCGCCATGTTGAGTTTACCCATGATCCTCTGATCGGAGGTATTGGAAATAATCCAATAAGATTTGCTGAATAGTCTAGGAATGTTATGTGTTAATTGTTGTCGTTTACGTCAGCATAAGGTTCAACTTGATACCCAACTTGACAGGTTTATATTGTGTTCCAATTTTGGTCTTATTTTGAGATATTAGGTTGAAAGCGGCTAAAAAAGAAAAAAAAAATGCCACGGTGGCATTTACACATACCCAGCTATCATTTGAGCAAAAGGCAACCTTACTGTTAGGCCCATTTTTCGGTATTGGCTAACTGACTATTACACTTGATATTTTGTCCAGCTACTTGTGCTCCGCACTTGTTAAACATCACATTTCTTTGGGTGATATATCCTGACGTCACACCCCACAACATGTAGTCGCCTACAATCAAGGGCTTCACACTAATTGGTGCACATGATAATGTTTTGATGGCAGCAATGCCTGTAGTGTGGGTAATTAATGAAAGGGAAATAGTAAGATGATCTAAGGCATAGAGAGGAAACCCTAATGGAATCTGATGCAGATCGATTGTGTGTGAACTCTCAATCACCATCTGGACAATTAAACGGAATAAATATACGGTAATGTGCTATCTCAAAAACCTTTGTCGAACTGGTTCTATCAGGAGGCTCGAGGCAGTAAGATGATCTAAGGCTTAGAGAGGAAACCCTAATGGAATCTGATGCAGATCGATTGTGTGTGAACTCTCAATCACCATCTGGACAATTAAACGGAATAAATATACGGTAATGTGCTATCTCAACACCTTTGTCGAACTGGTACTATCAGGAGGCTCGAGGCAGAATATGTTAACCTTGAAAGATCAGTTTCACATGCTACATGCATTTTTAGGCAGCCTACACACTTAACAAAGAACAGTCTCGCCTGTTACCATATACTCTCTTCGCAAGACACTCTCCCAGCAAATATCAAAGCCAGTTTAAAATAGGTACATTACTCAATTCATTCGGAATACCACAATGTCGATCTGAAGATGGTGGATAAAAATATTTACATGGTATAGCTCATTTCTTTACATGTACGAATGTCTTAATGCATATGAGTAGTTTCGTCAAACATCCTTACTGATATTCTCTAATAAATCCCTTAACATACAATGCCTAGGTACATAACTATGATTCATAACATAATCTGTTAAGTATTTTTATCTCAGATTTTGAAGAGCAGAGCATTAAAATAGACCATATAACCTCATGTTAACTTTGATTTGCAAATTTAGCAATTCCTTTTGTTTACCATCGCCACACTGTCACGATGTCTGCCCGCCCAAGATAAAACCATATATTTTTGCTTAAATCTTAGAACATGGACATAAATTCAGTTCATTCAAACTTGTATATGTACCGTGGGAAATGGGGACAGAAATAGCTACCGGGTTTTTCGAAGAGTACTTGAATAGTATTACCAGAACAGAAGAGAAAATCATCTAAAAATTTCGAACGGCTAATCCCAGACTATCGATCGCTGGCAGGCAGTAAACGTTAAAAAAGCCGTTATCCAGATAATGATGTATCTCAGTCACGTTTTGAATGTGACTATTCGCTTCGACGTAATGAAGATCTGGAAGTATGTATATATACATCTCCCTAGTATAATCCGTGGCGTGTCCGACTCCTCCTCCTCCTCCGCTTTACTCGCTGCACAGCGGGTCGCATAGGTGTGGCGCGGGATAGGGTGGGGCGAGAGATCTGGGGTTTTCGCTACCTGAGATTCCATGGGCCAGACTTACATCCTACAGTAGACTGGGTCGACTGCGCATGCGCGATGAGTAGTGTGCGATGAGTAGTATAGAAATGGCACGCGATCTACCTATCCCTGTTAGCTAACCCATGGGGGTGAATGAACCCATGGGGATGAATGAGCCATGGGGGTGAATGAGCACTCGTATAAATAAACATATAAATGAGGCGCCTCGTATGTAGTAGAGCTGAAGAACGCTTTTGACTTCGGACACTAATCAATTGAATATCAGTTTTCTTGCACACTAATATTATAGTGTACCAAAAAGGTCCTGATGAGAGATTGTAGTATGGACAGTCAAAGTCTTCCGTAGGAAATTTCGAGTTTATTCAGTACCCTCACACATTGAACGCCAGAGCTTTTGGAAAAAGTGGCGCAGTATCTTTCGCAAAACGTGTTTACCTTTTGAAGAGCTAGATGGTGCAGTTTCTAGAGCCAGCTTTGTTCAGTGTTTTATGCATTTTTGGAGTCCAGTACAACTTTGGTACATCGTTATTAGTGGCTGGAAAAGAAATAACTCTTTTCTTTGCGAGATAGAGAGGGGCGACAGACCTGGGGTTCTCACTACCTGAGATTCCATGAGCCAGGCTTACACCCTACAGTAGAATGGGTCGACTGCGCATGCGCGACGAGTAGTGCGCGATGAGTAGCATAGAAAGGGCATGCGATCTCCCTATCCCTATAAACTAACCCATGGGGGTGAATGAACCCGTGGGGGTGAATGAGCCATGGGGGTGAATGAGCACTCGTAGTAATAATTACGTGCATATTGAAATATTTATCTTCGGTCTCTGTATGCTGGGACTAAGACCGTAGATTTACGAGAACATCCAGCGCATTGAAGATTCTCAGAAGCAGGTACTTCTGTTGATATGGTAGATCGTTTCAATGGCATTGGCCTTGGTATAAGGTCAAGTCAAATAGCGACAACTGTGGGTTCAAATTCTTCTCGCCTTGACGACTCAGTAACATACTTCAGAACAACCTTTAGGCGTGTGCTCAAGTTGATCCTTCCCGGCTGTCTTTATTTACGTCCTATCATCAAGAGTGTCAAAAGGTCAAACGGTCAAAGGTCACTTACGGTCACGTGACGGTCCAATAAGGCTAAGACCCCAGTGACTCCCAATGTCAATCTCCCGAAACGTGGTCAACGACAATATTGCCATCTATTTGCCCGTGTAATGGCCAGTGGGGAACCCTCAGTGTCTCCATACATGTCTCTCCAAAACCGTATTAGCACTAAAAGAATATATGAATCTATGGGAAGTAAAACTAACAGTAATAAACATAATCTGTAGGTGTTGTACTATGTTATTATGACCAGTCTATCATACATGTACGTGCGACCCCAGGGTCGAGCGTTTGTTGTCCAGTTTGCACAATGAAACAAACATGGCGAATTTCAACATGGCGGCCGCACAACGTTCGTCCTACGTATGATGACCGACAAGGAAGACAACTCTAACAGGGCGAACCCTCTGTGGCGCAAATTCCGTGTCATCTCCCCTGAATCGCACATTTGCATCTATACGGGCAATGCTTGTATAGGGTATAGGGGTGGTCATTTTTTCTGTGGATTTTACTATGGGTTGTTTGGTCTTGTTTTTCACGTCTCGCCACGAAAAACACCATGAGTAGGGTCCCGGAGCTAAGCGGGGAATTTTTTTGAAAAGTTCACGGAGGTCTGTATATAGACCCATGTAGGCCCATACTGGCTATGGGGTATAGGTCCATACTGGGGAATTCATACATGTTCATTGCGATATGGGTTGTTTGGTCTTGTTTTTCACGTCTCGCCACGAAAAAAACGATGGGTTGGGTCGCGAGGCGATTGGTTGAAATTTTTTGAAAAACTCACTGCGCATTCGTCGTGGGTAAATAACGCTGGGTGGACGTTTTGGGGTCTAGGTGAACCCCCTAGTGGTTCGATTGGGTCGAGTGAGGTATCAATGTGTAGCATTCGCGAAGCAGCATCCAACGGGATGGGTGGAACTGGCGTCATTGTGCGCATGCACAGTAGACAAAAGATATGGAAATAGACGTTCTGGGGTCACTATTGGTCAGATTGGGTCGAGTGAGGTATCAATGTTCCCCCCCCCCCCCCGGCCTTGTACGGTTAAGCAGGAAACGCAACAAGGATAATAAAAACGGGAATTTATGCTGAACATGTCATTAATAGTCTAAACAAATCAATGATTAGCCTATGCCTGCGGATGATCCTTTCAGCAACATAATTTGAGCCACTGCTTTATCGGTGATAAACCATTGGAAACAGGAGGCTAACCACGAAGCAGTGTACACAAATACCAGTGATTGTTTTGGATGAATTTGCTTTGCAGCTATTACTGCTGTTTCACTGCTGAGCCCACCTGATCATAGCTGTTATGCCGGTGCTGTGGTTTATATTCTGCTGGCAGTCGACTGAATCTTCCTTGTCTGTACTTCTGGAATTTCTGCTACACCATACTACCTTATAGGAGAGTTTGTTCAGTGGGAAATCGAACACAGACCAATGTGAAGTATATTGCTAAACCAACCAGGTCTAAGGAGTCATTATGGCCTCTACCAAACTTTCTACGCTATCTCCGAAACAACCGAAAAAAAATGAGGCAGTTGAGACTCCATGACATTGTAGTTTATCATAGTGTGATTATTATGGGCTTATTTGCATAACCTCCGAGTAGAGGATCATGAATAAATTCAAATATGGCGGTCATATGAGGTACCAGAAAAGTGATTAGTTTTTTTTGGTCAAGATTTCTAACTTTTTTGCCAAGAAAAGTGGGTAAATCAGGTAAGTAAAAAAAAACACAAAAAAAACAAAACAAATAATCTTACTGAAAAAAACTAACGAAATCCATTTTGGAAAATGACGTTACTATGACGTCATCATATTGACCATCTTGGATTTTTTTTATCCCTCTGTTAGGCTTCATCTCTCTAGCTCAAGCGGTCAGAAAAATATTTCGAACCAGATCTTAACAGGTCCCATAAAGCCCAGGCCAGGTAGTATAACCAAACGACAGTAAACCTTTGTCGTGAATAGTATAGAGATTAATGCTGAGCAATATCTGCTAATGTTTCGACGTTTAACCAACGATAAGAAATATATGGCACAACCTCCTCTTATGAATATTTCATTATAAATGAATACGGCCCCACGCGATAACGTCCGGTGAAACAGAGAAAGAAGTACTGCCTAATATAGATGACATTTAGACAGATTAAATCCATGATTAGGTACATGGTTATTCAGTAACATATAATCCATTGTTCTGAGATTTAAAGTTGATATTTAGATACGTCCCATAAATGAAGACACACAGATGAGATACAAGAGCAAACCTCGCTTGCATATGGCACCGTTGATCATACTGAGGATTTTTTTTATAAATTTTAGACAGTTTGAGAGAGAGTGAGAGAGAGAATTAGCGAGTTTTGTGGTCGCGTTTAGCAATATTTCAACCATATCGCGACAGACAGATTGGACGATAAATAAGAGTGGTATGACTGTAAAAATACACCTACCTCATTCTCATCGAAAAAAACCGAATTGCTATGAAGGGACATTTCGGAAACTGAGCAAATATTTTAATGTTAAAGCTTATAGAAACATCACAGATAGGTTGGGGGTTTTGTCCGGTGTGTCTTCTTCAACTTGCGAAGCTGTCCCAATATCATGAGTTGTACATAGACTGTGAAAGTCCTCCAAGCGGAGTTATAAGACGTACAGAATGTACTTATATACAAAATTTCTTATCATTTTTAATCAATATTTGACAAAGCAGTTTGTTCTCTACCAAAAATCTCTGGTTGATTCCATATTGATTAACCGTAGATGTGTAACATTGCAAGGAAGGCAACATTAAAGATGTACGGCCACGCAAAATCTCAAAATTTTCAAAATCCATGAAAATACTGGCATGAAAATACATGTACCCCCGGTTTGTGCATAGTAAGTAAAAATTCTTACAGATAAATTTATTTGGTTCAAGTCGTCCGTTTTGCTACATTTTGGGCCGCCTAAACATAAAAAAATGCATTTCGGACTCCGAACATTTCTTCGTTGTCATGCGGTGAGTGACGCCATACATGTGTGTATTCGGTGAAACTTTTCGAAGCGAATGCACGATAGATGTTTGCAAGTTCTCGATTGATTCATCACTAACAGACGGAGGAAATATCTTTAATTCGCGCGATAAGAATCCAGTTTTTAATCCCATTGCCAAAAGGTACATAGGAGACTGTATGATATTGGGGGTGAATCGCGTCAATGAGTACCTGCGACATCTACGACTATACCGGTTCCAATGAGAAACTCGAGAGAAATGACAACAACGGTAAATGAACATCACATCAGATGAATCAGTGAGAATATTTCTCATTGCCGGTAGGTTGACGTGTGTACATTAGTTGAGTGTGGATATAATGTCATGAATATATTACTTATTGTTTACAATGTAAAATAGTGTGCTACATCGAATCATCGGATCATAACGGAGGTGACACCCCCTCCCCTCCAAATAAATAAATAAAGAAATCCAGAAAATATGGCACAGAACAAAATAAAGAACTCCATCCCAATTCAAGAAGTGCATGCGATCGTTCAACCGCCTCACAGGGATAATAGAAGATAATCAGCCCCATGAGAGTAGCATGTATTCAGCTGGCCAGCACTTCCCCAATCCTGATTTATGCCACGCTACCATCTTCGATTTATGCAAATTAGAAAATTTTCCCCTGTCTGCATAAATCTATATTTTTGTTCGGAATGACTTCAAAAGTTATTTACCGCAAACCCCGTTTCTGTTGCAATGTTTTCTAGGTTTGGTGATTTTTGCGCTAGATTAACTGGACTACTAGTTCGGCTTTAAGTTAAGCCAGACTAACACAATTATTTGATGTGTCAACCCTCTACACTTGTCACTTGCAGGGGCGTTCTATAAAGAAAGATCTGCGCTCTGATAATCATCGGGAAATCAGCGCCCACACAAAATGTGCAAGTGGGCCATTCCACGATACCGCGGACAAAACTTTCAAAGATAAACATCAACTGCAGGGAAGATGCATCTTCACATTTTCAAAGTTAAATACTACACTAACGTTCCGTCGTGTAGTGTTAGACTTGGGTAAGCGAAGATGGGAAGATGATGCGTTTAGCATTCTGATTAGGCCCCTCGAGCACAATTCAGTGCTGATATAGTCAATTACTGCATGATTTTAACAATTAGGCAGCTTTAATGACTACCAAGTTTTTCAACCCTGTAAATGTCCAAATAGCTGATATTGTAATGTTGCTTTAGGGTTCATATGGTTATCGCCAGCTGAACCAAAATAAAGTTGATAAGGTTGTTCCAGTGCGTTGTATATTTTAGCGTGTAATTATTTTGCATTAACCCAAAATAACTGCCGATATTTAAGACAAAGACATTGAGGCTACTGGCGATTTTGGACTTTCGCGGTCATTTTCCATGTTTTTGGCGGTTCGGCGACGTAGGTTGTCTCCCTTTCGTAGATTAATAGATGGAGATTTCGTTTAAAAGTCATCAGCCGAGAATTTTCCACAGCAACATCCATCCAATTTGAGAAATTTTAATAGACATTGTGATTATCTTCAAAAAGTTATAATATAAGAAAAAGGTAAATAGTTCTTTTTTCATGTCTATTCTACCAATCAGGACTATTCCCTATGTTTTCTGGTTGTTCAAATGGAGCATTGGTAAGTCTACCTAGTATACATTGTTCTCTTTTTTCCCCTCATATTACACAACTATGAAATGCAAAACACATTATTCGAAAAGTTAAATTCTATATTTACACCAGCGGTCTACCTTAACTAAATACAATATGTCCAAATAGTTGTTGATCAACTAGGTAAAATGAAAGTCTAGGTAATATGAAAGTCAAAGGCTGAAGTTCATTCATCAGCTTGGTTTTCGCCAACGAGTCGTTGATCGTGGATGCCACATTGAAACTCGGGAAATTGAAGAAGTGCTGGAGATAAAAAAAACCCAGTTTCTGGAACCCTATAGTGGCTGGCCACCTTGTGCTATAAGTATGCAGTAGCATTAGAGAACGATCCGCCTGAATACTGTCACCAGTTCTTGAACATATTTCTTGAATTGGGCAAACATGATATGTAACTTCTTCTTTGGAATGATGGGAGTGGTCCTGTTTCAAAAGCCCGTGTGGCTGATATTAAACGAAGTATCCCTGTATCACTCCAGAAAAATCTGCAAAAGTCCGCAGAGAAACCACCACCGTATCGAGATCATTTATATGTTTTCAATTGCTTTTCCAGCCTTGGGAATTTCATTCAGAGACAGCCCTGTGAGTTGATACAATTTACTATATAACTATTTTATTTTCGTTCGGGATTTGATTTGGGGCTCTAACATCTTTGTTTTTTTTTTTAAATTTCAGTGATAATAATTATTACCACTGTTCGTTTCTTTTTTTTCTGCTGGTGAGGTTTCGCAGCTTTAAAAATAGTCTAATCGACTTTCTTTAATGCCGGTGTGGAGGCTAAGAATGTCCGGTGGCTACGATTCTCTGGCCTAATTTTCTTGCTAAGCTGGGACACTTTTCTCAATATTGGGCATGTTGGAGACACGCGTCCGTCCCTGGGTGCAATAGAATTCTATATGAAAAGCGACACTAAACATCAGGGCATTCTTATCCATCACACCGGTTCCGTAACGCGTCATTTAGTCATTTCACAATGAGATTTACATATAAATTGTCAGCAAGAGAGTTGGGGGCTTCAAATCGTCGTCAGTAAGAGAGTTGGGGGCTTCAAATCGTCGTCGCTCGCTTTGAGAGTTCCGCCTTGAAAGGTAAACGATCTACCCCCGCCTCACAAAACCAGCCAATATGTTTGAATTGAGATACTGTATTGACAAATCGTTAGAAGATACAAGCTAACCATCTCTTGTCGCCTTGGTTATCGTATATCATAGAAGTGGATGAGACAAAAGCGGTATTGTTTGGGGTTGGGCGATTGGGGCATTGGTTGCCGGGCGACTACTCACTCCGCCTTCTACTCTCTGTGGTTTCTTGTGTTGTCAAATATCATTACTTCCCATCCAGTGAAATCGAATGTGGTGTAGTTCAGATATATTTATCGGGTTCGTGCACGCCATATAAATCCAGACAACATGCCTGCTCCAAATAAACACTTGTTGCTTTCTTTGTAGCGCCATGTTCAACAACACTCATAATTTGACAAGCGCCTTAGCAGAGGACACCATCAGAAATGTCAGCATTGTGACGCTTGATAATTTCGTCTACAATGGTACTGAGGATTTATGGTTTTTTATTCCACATGGTATAGAGGGTTCAGTCGGGATAATTTTGAACAGCTTTATGATCGTCGTACTTCTACAGAGAAAACTACGAAAAAGTGCCCATAACGTATACTTGATAAACCTGTCCACTGGTAAGTATAATACTTCCTATTTGAATGAAAAACCATCGAAGTGTTGATGAGATCATTTCTGTATGCTGGTGCCACAGATATATGCCATCGGAATATGTGCTGTGATGCCGCACGTGAGAATGTGTGCACTTCTGCAATTGATTGTATAAACCTGTATGAATATATATTCTAAGTTATAAATTACATGTTAAACCTGTAAACAGGATCCCGAGGACCTATTAAAGGGTAAATATTGACGAATATGCTGTAGAATCTTTAAATTTAAATGGCGTCTATATGTACATGATAACGCCCATGAGAAGCTTAGAATTTCTCTGGTAGGCTTCAGACCACTGAAAAATCCCGATACGTTAACCCTTCAACGTGCAATCCCTGTCAAATAGAAGAATATCTGTCAGAGGAGAATTTCATTATGACGAATGATCAAAGGCGGATTGTACGAGTAGACCGTATGGTCTAAGCAATTACTATAACTTACACAGTAGTTCATTGTAGTCTAAGAATGCAGAAATACGGTAGATATTGCGAAATACCCTATGTTTAATGTAATTTTTAACGTAATTTACTTTTCAATTCGCAATATGTACTGTATATTTTACAATAACTTACTGGCAGCTTTGGTACATGTACACTAAAACTACAGTACAGTGCTGTAAAATGTAAAGCAAAAGATTACAATGTATGGTATGTGATCGGTTTTAGCTGCTAGATTTGTTCTTGTTCTCTTCAAATTCTACATGCTGTTCGGGAAATTATTGAAGATGCCTGAACGACCCTAGGAAACTGTTTATCAGCGGACAGCCCTGTAATTAAACTACCTAATGCTGAATTCGGAACTATGAATTTAATTTGCGATCCTACTCTTTAGCTATTCTAATCGAATCTAATCTCATTCAAGTAAATAGATACAAAACAATACCGGCATACCAAATATTTCACAGTCAAAGATGACATACCTTGAAAACCACTCAAATATATTTAAAAATGAACCCTTGAAGGGCGGCAAAATTTTGAACGGGATTATCGGACAGGAAAATCTCCTCACAAAATAAATAAACATGTATTGTTCCTTCAACTCAAATATCGTCATTAACCGTTCCGCGCGTGAAGTGGAATAATAGCCAAACAGGATTTAATTCTCCCTGACCATAATCAAAACTTGAGTTAGATTAGGCCATGTATTGAGTATATCGCCAAAGTTTAATATTGATTGGATAACAAAATAAATGATTCAAATCAAATTTCATCTCAACGATGACAGAGGATCTTCTGCGCCACCGTGTGGGGTAGATTAATGTGACGTCATCATTTGAAGAAAAAGCGTATTTAAAGTCCAGTTACCCCTTAGTAGTAGGGAAAGAAGAAACCCAGTATATTTGTCCTGTGACCTTTGTGGGGAGTTTTACAATAATGCCGTAACGCCCTATCTTAGCACATTAACGCCCTATCTTAACGCCTATCTTCGCGCATCAGACATCAGACGCAATTGTTTACACAGCTGAATTTAACGATAAGCAAGCAGACATATATAGTATATACGGCATGTTAAGGTATCCATCAGTGCATGTCGTGGGTGATACGTTCAGCCTATTATGTGATCGATCAGTTGAGCCACGAAAAAAGTAACATTGGTGACCCTGTCCACTGTCCAATTGGTGTTGGGGCGTTGTTGATGGGCGCATTTCAAGGGATTCACGGCCGCTAGTTGGGCCAGGGCCATCTCCAGGGACACACTATTGGTGATGGTGAATGGCTGGTCAAATACCCACTTTTTGGCACTGGTATACAAATAGCGCAGTTGACCCGTCATCTTACGGCATAAGATGTACCCAAAAGCGAAAATTAATTTGAAGGCCGTAGGTTGATTGTTGAAGATGGCTCCCGCGTAGTTGCGTAGACGAGCGAGGTAGGTCAGTCGGAAATTGTAGATATCTTTTATAGGGCGATGACGGTGGAAACCTCGTCGGTTGATGGACCAATGGCACCGGTAGATGTCACTCACTGGATGGCCTTCGGGTAGGAGATTGCTGAGAGCATTTATGGGGTACTTTGCCCTCCACGGTGTAAAAAATCTGGCCAATGTCTTGTCATCCGAATCTGACTGTTGAACTAGGGCGCCATCATCATAGGTCCTAGTGCGAGGGATGAGAGTTCCCGCTTTCTCGATACTGGGGCCTACAGGCTCTTCAAACGTAGCTGCGATACAGGATGTTGTGAGTGTGATGTCGCATCAACTGGCCCATGGCCCATGGAGTCAACGTTCATGGCGATGAAGCGACTCATTGCATATCGTACAACTATTCCGACGGTTGATGAACTAATTATAGCATAGACTTCATAGACTCATGGCGGCGCAAGATGTGCAGATCAGTGAATGATTTCGTGCAGGTAGTACAAGTGAACATATTGGTGGTTGACAGATTGTCTGCTGAAACGGTCGGGCCGCTCCCTTTTTATAGTACGGTAGCTGATGATCTATTTGTAGCACACTCAGTTCAAACTGGTCTAAGCCATACCTATAACTGGTATAAACCTGTTTATACGCGCACACCATAATACATTAACACCCGCCAACGCCTAGCATAATGTTTCAACGCCCTGGCGAAATAGTTGAGAAGCTTCTGATGAGTCTAGATTTCCCTTGGAATTAAAACTAATTCATCGAAATGTAGTGACTCCTGTCAACGCCCGTCTCAACGCCTTAACGCCCGTCTCAACGCCGTAACGCCATATCTTAACGCATTAATGCTCTATCTTAACGCCCTATATTAACGCTTTAACGCCCTAGCGTAACGCCTTAATGCCCTCTCGGAACGCCTCAGTGCATTGTCAACCGTCCAATCACACGCACATGCCTAGACAACTGGCTCTTGATCCTTGATGCAAGTCATCACTGGAAGTGACGTCATCACCGGCAGTGGCGTCATCGCAAGCATGTCCGCTCATCTGGTTGTGCCGCCTGGACCATGGAAGTAGAAATTTTGACTTATCTGACGTTGCGCACACCGGTTCTCGTCAGATCACCGAAGTTAAGCAACGCTGATCTGGGTCAATACTTGGATGGAAGACCGCGTGTTGTACTGACTGGGCTAATCAGTGTCCAGGATAATAGGAAATGTGAATGCTTTTGTGTTCTGACACAAGTAGGCTTGACTCATTCACTGACTCACCTAGATGTGATGTCATAGCCAGAAGTGAACGTGCGCATGCGTGCCAGGAACATGCGCATGCGTGCGATGGCACTTAGTCGAAATTTCTACTTCCAAGGTCCAGGCGGCACCACCAGGTGAGGGCACATGCGTGCGATGACGTCAGTTCCGGTGATAATTTCACTTCCAGTGATTACGACACTTGTATCAAGGTTCAAGGGCCAATGGCCAAAGCACGTGCGTGTGTTTGAACGGTTGACACATTAAAGCGTTACGACAGGGAGTTAATGCGTTATACTAGGGCGCTAAGGTGTTAGGATAATGCGTTAATGCGTTTAAGATAGGGCGTTAATGCATTAAGATAGGGCGTTAATTCGTAACAACGGGCGTTGACGGGCATTACTGCATTTCGATGAATTAGTATTAATTCCATTGGAAATCTAGACCCATCGGAGCCTCAGAGCTATTTCACCAGGGCGTTGGAGCGTTAGACTGGGCGTTGGCAGGCATTACTGAGTTATGATGTACGCATAAGAATGGGTTCAGACCGGTTTGTACTGGTTTAGACCAGTCTGAACGGAGTGTGCTAAAAAGAGCTCACCAGCTAGGATGCTATCAAAGGGGAATGGCCAGACCGTTTCAGGAGACACTATGTAAACCACCAAGATGTCCACTTGTACTACCTGCACGAAATCATTCACTCGTCTGCACGACTTGTGCCGCCATGAGTCTAACAAGCAGGACGGAACCGTCTAGTGTAGTTATACGATATGTACAAAGTCGTTTCAGCGCCCGCATCATCAAAACTGTAAGGAATGTGGACACCACTTCATACGCTTACGTCAGTTGATGCGACACGAACGCATGCAACACCCTGTGTCGCAGCCACGTTTGATGGTAGAGGAGCCCGTAGGCCCCAGGTTCGAGCTAGCGGAAACTTCCTACCCTCGCACTAGGGCAGATGGTGCTGTCGCCCTATTTCAACACTCAGATTCCGACAACCAGACCTTGGGGTAGATTTTGTAAGACGCGGAGGGCAAAATACACACACACCACATAAATACTTCCAGCGATCTCTTACCCTAAGACCATCTACTGAGTGACATCTGCCAGAGCCATTGGTCCATGATCCGACGATGTTTCCACCGTCATCGCCCGGTTGAACGACCTTGCCCGTCTACGCAGCTACGTGGAAGCCATCCTCAACCACCAACCTATGGCTTTCAAATTAAATCTCACTGTCGGGTACATCTTATGCCATAAGATGAAGTGTCAACTGCGCTATTTCTATTCCTGTGCCAACAACCAGCCATTCACCATCACCAGCCGTGCGTCCCTGGAGACGATCCTGGAGACGGGGGGATTCGGCCCTGATTTCGCTTCCTGCCTTCGTGTGTCGGTCCAGATTCATTAACACAATACAGCGATGTCCCTTCTCAGCCATCATAAAAATGATTAATACGGTCAGCCACAAAGTCACAGTTTGTCAGCTCTCAAGTATTTGTCGTTGCGGAAATAGGAACAAAAAACAACAGGGCACCCCCCCCCCCCTCCCCCAAGGCCAGACAGGGTTAAATTATGATTATTAATACAGGAATTAATCTGCGATACCTAAAATGCGTCATTACATTTATTCTGTAAAATCGTGAACCAGTTGAGAAAACAATTCAGAGACGAAGCATCCCATACACATGCATTTTCCTTTATACAAAAACGTCCTCTTTAAAAGATCCTGCTTTCCTGTGGGTTAGGCAATAATATAGCTCGGATGGACTGTTCTCTTCTATGTACGATCATCGCCCTGCCACCATGTCATTCCATAGCTCTCGTTGTAGGAAAGATACTCGACGAATCCTATTTACCTACGCCGTATGCCACAAACACTAAAAAAAATCGAATTTGTATTTTGTCACATTTGTATGTATTGCAACGAACCGTCAAATTATAGCTGCAAAGAGAACTGGAACTCGGAACGCCTCGACATGAACTGACGGTTTTTGTTGCTCGTAATCTGTAAGCGGTTTCGTTCCTCTCCGTGAAGTTCAAACTGAACAGTTCTTATAAACAAGGGTTGACTAAAATGGAAAGATCATACATAATTGATTTTTTTCCATTGTTGTGACGAAATGAGTCGGTAAATACGAGCCGTCGGGTGGCTTCAAACAATTAGAGCTAGGGAATGCCATGGTGCCAGTCCGGTGATATTACGGAGTGCGGTGATAAGAAGAGAACGGCCCACCATAGATAGTTTTTAGGAATAATGATCCCACACATACTCTTCTCGATTTCTGTTTTGCAGCGGATCTGATCGTGTCCATCGGGGTGACTATAAAAGTGGCAGACACATTCCACCGGGTTTTAGAGTCATACATCGGCTGCCTGGTGTTTTATATCGTTCAGAATCCGGCATCAATGACACAAGTCTTTTCCCATATCCTAGTGGCAATGGAACGATTTGTTGCGACCAAATTTCCACACAAGTTCAAGAAGTTCACCAACCGTCGAAATATGTCGATTCAAATCGGCCTCGCCTGGTTGCTGAGCGTCGTCCTGAGCGCTCATTCATGCTATAACGTACAGGTACGTTCAAATTCAATGGTTTTATGACGAAACAAGATAAATGTTTCCGGTGATAAATGGTGTGACTCTAGCAAATGACTTGACCACAAGGGGCATCATAATGTCTCTACTGGTATAACTGGAAAGAGCTGAATGCGCGAAATGCCAATGATCATGTGACTTTACGCTGACGTTTGGCAAAAAACCCTTTGTTTCCATTGACAATGCTGTATTATTTACAAATGACTATTTAACTCCGAGACTATAGCATCTTCAAAGTTGTTTGAAATTTCAGTATATTGAAAGCCACTATGATACGTATTTCCCAGATTTCTGTTGTATTTAATTTCCCACTGTTACAGCATACCCAAACCGCTCTGGGTATAGTTATTGTCTTCACGTGACATCACGGTCTCATTTTAGCAACCTCCAATGCGTTAGGCGCCTCTTTGGCCATTGTCGTCAATAGGTGATATGTCAGCTTGGTAACGAAAAACGTGACTGTATCATATGCACAGTCCGACTGGTGTTGGAACATTGGTTCTGGACCCATGATAGCGGACCCTATTCATCGAGCTGGACCACAGCCGTCTCTGACGAGGCACGATCCGTGATGGTGTAGGCTTAGATATTGACACTGAGATAGCAATACCTCAGTTGTTCAATCTCTGCATGACGTAAAGTGTAACAGAAGCTTAGATTCAGGTTGAAGGCAAAGATCTTTGTTCCTTTAAGATCGCTTCGACGCAGCTGCGTAGTCGGACTAGGCCAATGAGTCGGAACATTTAGCGGTCTAGCTGAGGGCGGTAGCGATGGAAACATCGTCCCATCGTGGAACAGTGGCACCGGTTCATCTCACTCAATGGATGGGCGTCGGAAAAAAGCCTCGCTGAGTATGTCAACAGCGTCGTCCTCGAAGTGCTTGAATATATCCTCACAGACTGTACAAAAATACTAGACGAGAGCGTCGTGCCTGTACGGCTCATGACGACATAAAGTATCCAGAGGTGTAAAGGACTGCCAAGCGGTCGTAGAATTGAACATTTTGGCAGTGGTTGACAGAACTTTCGTTTTATAGTGCTAGCTTGGAGTAGTTAGTACGAACAGTTCAAGTCAGTTCATATATGCATGTCATGACCATATTTGGTTGAGGTGGCGGACGGCTGAAGAGTGGGCTTCTTAACGCTGGAATAAACCTCCATGTGCTCCTCAACTCGTAGCGGAGAATCCATCTCCACGAGCCGAACGATGGTTGAAGTAATCAAAATTTATGGCTGTTCAATTGCCTGAAGACTCGAACACAATTCGAGCATGGGAGTGCACGTTTGTGGCGGAGCAAAACATCTAGGCGAATTTTTGGCTTCGTTCAGGTCGTACAAGTGAACATCGTAGTGCTCAACATTGGGTGTGCTGAGACGACAAAAATAAAACACAATCGTTTCTATTGCGCTAGCTGGCGTGGTTAATATTAGTTAAGCGCATCATTCAAAGGATGGTGAAATAGAGGCTAGCGTAATGTCAAGGAGTCATTTGACCCCACAGACAAATATATTGACTGCATGTTTCTAAAACCATCACAAGAACCAAAGGTAATAACGGATTAAACAGGTTTAAATCGGTCCGAGTCGTTTAATGTGAACTCTTCGACCCTTGTGAATTTTCAACCTGTCATGGACTTTAGCATGGTATCTTCCATACGCTCTTGTACATAGGTCTATGTTTGACCGATATGATCAGAGATGTCAAGATGACCGAGTGGTTTAAGTCGTCAGTCCTGGCAGGCCTTGGTTCGAATCCCACTCCTCACTCCATTTAGTAACGGATGTGTTGTACCTTCTACATTATGATAAGACAGGGTTTTGAGATATTTTTTATTCACTGAACAATAACAACTCAAAAACAACGAAGTGAGAAATTAAGTCCAACATGGAACTTGTATAGTGAAATGGCTTTCGATCAAATCATACTCCAGTACACCCCGGTCCTCAGCAAAGGTAATCATCAAACATCTTCATGATGGTGCGCATGGGATATCCATGGCAGCGATGGCCTTGCCACGTTGGACTGTCCCAACACTACCTCTCTGTGCCATAAAAGGTAGTGAGGTCTGGATGGATGGATGTGAGTCCGTACAGGTAAAATTATTCACTCTGGTCGTCTTTCAAATGCACGGTTACCCAATGTCGCTGTTTCGATCCGTCTGGTCTGCGCTGCGTTGAGGAGGTTCCGTGTGCAGGGATCGTTCTTCAGCACGGGTGAGAGCTGATCCGTATCCACGTTAGGTGAAATAGTCAATGGAACGTGGTTTGTTTACTTGAACAATGTTGTCGAATTCGGCAAAGGAAATCACATTGCAGGTGCTTGGAAGGATTATCCTCAAGTGAATTTCTAAAGGCAATTTGCATTTCTTGACGAGACTCAGCTGGTGACCTTTGTTTAAAGACGGAGTGGGATCGAAGTAGAAAAACGTGTACCAGTCACAATGAGTATCCCAATCGATGTGACTCCCTTCGTTCTCGCCGAATTGACCGATCGCCTCAAAGAGTTTCTGGTAACTCCGGATGTAATTTGGCTGTCTAAACTTCGGTTGGAGCGGCCGTGCTGGAACCATCTCTCCGTCTGATTGCAGTGTCACAGCATTGATGTTGAAATGTTTGAAGTAGAAGGGGTTTTCTACATACCGTCCATTGACATCGGTATTCTCCTCGCAGACTATGATCATTCGCTTGGGAAGATCCTCCAGGAATAAATTCTCTTGGTTAGTGACCAGATTCTAAATGGAAACACTTTGGTTTGCGCACGTCGAATGGGGCTGGGGAAGTTTTCAAGGCTGTGATGTGACTCAACTGCACGGCTGGATTCGGTGTCACTTTTGCGGGCATACACGGATGACTCTTGAATGACGATCTTATAGTCGAGCAGAGCAAATGTTTTTATCTTAGGCGCCAGTTGTAGTTTAATGGGAATTTCGTTCAAGTGGTAGCGGTATTCTATGAACAGATCAGCACGCTGTCGTCCCATGAGATACACCGATCGACTGTTTACTGTAAAACTGCCTTCATGCATTGTTGACCGTCTCCATGTGCCCTAGGGAGTACCGGTATTGAACAGGTGCAGGCAAGTGATATTTATTGGATTCTCATCAAGATTGGGGGCCCTCGGTGGCCGAGTGGTCTAAGGCGCTTCGCTGGTGACCGCTACCCTCACACCGCTGAACCGGCACGGGTTCGAGCCCAGCTGGTCCATGTGTGAAAGTTTGTCGTCAGTTGCTTGCCGAACGGCGGTGGTTCTCTCCCGGTACTCCGGCTTCCTCCACCAACCAAACTGACTGTCACCATATTAGTGAAACAAACTTGAGTGTGACATTAAGCCAAATTCCCTCCCTCCCTCAACAAGACTGGTAAGAATACAAGCGTCTAGTCCGTCATTCATAATTCAGCCGTCGTCCATTAAAGAATATCCGCGTCCATAATCCAAAGACCTATTCCATATCCATATAACAGTATTAGCACCAAATTCAAAAAAAGACAATCATAGTATACATAAACATAGGCTAGTTTCCTGCAAAAGAGAAGCGGTCAACAGTTTTCAATGATGCCGACAAGACATCATGATGTTCCAAAAATATAAAATCCGTATCGCTGATCAGTATTCTAATCCATAATAATCGTTCTAAAGTCGTTATCTAGAGAATGGTGTATCTCAGTCATGCTTTGATTGTGGCTGTTCATATGAGCACCATGAGGATCTTGAAGTACATGGGTTCATACGGCCCCTAGCCCCGGGTTAAGCGGAATTAGACACAAGTTACGAAACGTAACGCCATAGATCTTGCACGCTACGTTCGTATTTTGCTATCAGCATGTATCGCCAAATTTGAGAAACTTCGAGTGGAGGCGCTTGGAGGAATAGCCCTGTTTTATAAGTTTCTGCAACAATGAGTCACTGGCGAGTTTTGCGCTGACAGTCACCTGCTGGAAGAAAGATTACATTGACTGGACCCACTGGACAACCATCGTTGAGATTGGCTCCGTCCCCATGGACGATTCGGGTTTCGCGTACAAGTAAATTTGGACTAAATCCACGTAGGCCGTATTCCAGATGGGGATGACGTCGACGAACTTGATGATCTTTACGTAATTGATGCTGAAGAGGGTGAGATGCCCCACGTGTTGCTCCTCTTCGGTACTGGTCTGCGTACAAATCAAATTTTTCAAACACCAATAGTAGTAGGCATGCAAACTGATGCATCGATAATCTTTGTCTTTACTAAACAAATTCAGCACGATGTAGATGAGGCCGATGATGACTGCCTTTTGTAAAAAGCTGGTTCACCCAAGCATCGGTTTCCACCATGAGATCATCGACAACCACAAAGGTGTCCGGTTCCAGTTCGGTCAGGGTAGGCAGCATTTCCACGAAGGTGACGTCGGGCATTGTCGCATTCACCGCATGCCAATCTCGTAACACCAAACGAGCCGGACGAATGGTGGAGTAATTATAATGTCGGCGTTCGAATGAGGTTCTGAACAAAACGCGTCTTGGCTGACGGCCGATGATGCATCTAATGGGCAAGGGCTAAAATGGCCGAAGATCGACGCAATAAAAACAGCAGTTTCTCAAATGACGGCTCTTCTGATTTTCAACTTCCGATTGCGCATTTGCTATTCTCTCATCAAGGTGACATGCGCACCATTACGTCACAGTTCAACATTTCCACACCAGTCTTATTTGCAATCACGAGACCTTCAATACTATACCATACACGTCATATTGAGACCCAGAATGACCAACAGATCATCCAAAAGTTCTCATGCGCATCCTAAAATTCTCTTTCTCTAAAATTCTTCAACTGTGCATGGGGAACATGCTGTCACAGTTGAACGTTACCACACCAGTCGTATTCTACGTCACGTAACCTTCAATGCGATGCCACGCACTCCACATCAGGACCCAGGATGGATCGCATATCGTCCAAGAACTCTAACGCGCACCCAAATATGCGCTTTCTCTGCTACACCTCACTGATCAACGTGGACAACACTCTAGTCGAACCACGCATGGCCCACATACACTAAATTTACTGGGTGTAAAAATCAATTTCACAGATTTTTACGAAAGTTTTATATAGTCCCTCGTTTCATCCAACCGCGAGCCACGTGAATTGAGGTGATATCGGGGGTTCGAGATTGAAGATCAACCCAAGCTCCACGGTCAAAGATCAACACATGGTCAAGCTCCAACGATCAACTAACCGAGTAGTAACAATTTCAAACGATCTAGGTATTTCGACTAGGGACGCGAATAGTCTGTGTGGAGCAAATCCTTCTGAATGTCGACCCTGACAGTAGTAGGAAGACGGAATCTTCATTAGCAAAAATGACGGTGGGGCGTGACAGTGATGGCGTGACGTCACTATGACGTCACATGCGGGACATAGGTCACTTCCGGGTCAAAGGTCACTTCTAGGTCAAAGGCCAAAGGCCGCGTTTGAGGCAAAGGTCTCTTCCGGTCACGTGATGGCTCAGCAACAGTTATCTGCCCGTGTTAATCCCAATGGGCAACCCACTCATGTACATTTGCGGTATTGAGTGTGGCACCTTGTTTTCTCTGTCTCGCGATGTAGAATACGATGGGAGGGGTCTCGAGGCCATGGGTTTGACTTTCGAATGTGTCGTGCATACGCAGATCTGGGGTGGACGTTTTTCGGGTCTGGGTGGGCCTCCATTGGGCTGATTGGGCCGTGTGAGGTATCAAAGTGAAGCACTCGTAGGAGGCCATCCGACTAGAAGAGTAGGGCTATGGCGCGCATGCCCAGAAAAGGAATTGCGAGGAAAGGGGCATTGAAATGGACGTTTGTGGGTTGAGGTGGCCCAATATTGGTCCGAATGAGTCGTGTGAGGGATCAAAGTGAAGCACTCGTGAAATAGCGTCCAAATGGACTGGTGCGGAGTGGAAGTAATTACAACACATATAAGGGAAGTGGGAAGAGGTGCCGACATACCGACTGCGTCACATGACTTCACAGAATAGTCCTCTGGTTAACCTATTCTAAAGCACATACCAAGAATCTAACAATTCGTGATATGTGTTGTATCTCAGGTACGCTTTTATTGTACCTGTTCATGTGGCAACTTGGATGATATGACCACGCGGCCCCTAGCACCGGCATAAGCGGTATTAGATACAAATCTAGAGAGCTATGATGGAAATGCTCTGACAACTCGTATACTGGTAATTGGTGAGCTGTTTCGCTGTGACAACTCGTACATTGGAGATTGGTGAGCTAAGGTGAGCATGTGCAGGCACGGAATTGCGAAAAAAAGGTATTTGAATGGACGTTTTGGGGTCGATATGTACCAATATTTGGTGTACTGGGTCGGGGAGGATATTCATGTGAAGCACTATTTGAGGCCGATCGTGTCATGGGTGAGAACATATAAATTCCGGAAATACGAACTTTACCCCTAAATTCCCTATCAACCAGGTATAATATCGGTCCCCAGCAGATCGTGGCCTGTCGATAGATGCAGGGTGGGTTAGCGGGTGTATTAAAAGTTCGGTTTGCTTCGGAAATATAAAAACAGAAACAAGGACTTTACACCTAGACCATGGGAAATCATCCAGGGAAGTATGTAGGGGGTCATCTACAGGGGTGCATGTAAAATTAGTATTTGCCTCGGAAATATGAAAAGCGAATCACGGACTTTATACCCCCACCTGCTGAAAAGACGGACATTATAGTCCTATGGTAGGGATAGGTGAGCAGCTATACATATATATTGGACAAAGTGCAGTGAGTGAGTGAGGCGTGCCCAACACTCGAGAGGCGTGCCCAACGCCCGTCGTAACGCAGTTACCCACTAACGATGGTGAGTGTGTGACCAACGCCCGTAAGGCGTGCTCAATGCCCGTCTTAACGCAGTGACGCACTAACGATGGTGAGTGACTGAGTGAGTGATTAGCGTCCGTGAGGCTTGCCCAACGCCCGGATTAACGCAGTGACGCACTAACGATGTTTAAGTTAGTGAGAGAATGAATGATTAAATGAGTGGTGGTGACGGTGGTGGTGGTGTGTGTGTGTTTATGTGTGTGGTGGTAGCAGCGAGGGAGGTGGAGGTGGTTGTGTTTGTGTGTGGTGTGTGGTGGTGGTCACAGTGGTGTTGGTTGTCGTCGTAGTAATGCTGGTGGTGATGGCGTTTCCGAACGCCCGTCTTAACGCAGTGACGCCATAACGCCCGAACGTATTCTATAGCTAATTCCTTACGGCTTGATTCCATGATGCAGGCAAATGGGAGAAAGAGAGATCACATGTTCACATGTTTTCATATAGTTTATTCTCCCCAATGTTACATCATACCCAAGCTAGGGGAGCCACGTTGGGTATGTTTACAATTCAAGTATGCTCTTGTCCAATCAGAAGCCGCCATTTCAGAAAGTTCAATCTTCGGCCATGTTCACCCTGATCCGTTTGTCGTAAGCGTCTTCGAGCAGCCCACGATACTGAACCTCCGAGCTCATGCCTCCCCTTTGGTGGACAGGGAAGGGAAACATCGACACTGGGATCAGTCTCCATCGGCTCGTCAATTCGGGGCGGCGAATCGAACTCCATGGGTTCTTCAATTCGAAGATGCGTCTCTATGGGAACTGAAATATTCGGTCTCGAGAGTGACGAGCGTGATCCGTGGATGACACTTGGATGACGTTCCAATTGACTGCGGTGCTTGAAGACTATATCACACTCTGCACATGTATGCGTGGGTACTTCATGGCTCGTATGTATGTGACGACGTTAAGTTTCCAGGCGATGAAAGAGCTCCGATGCAAGTCGTACACGTGAACATCGTGGTAGAGTGTCTACTGAATGAGGCGCTGACTGTGTACGTCTTTGGGATACGCTTTCATGGACAGTAACGCCAGCCAACGCTTAGCTTTACGCTTCAATGTCCGGGTGAAATATCTCAGAAGCTCTGATGGGACTAGATATTCCAAGGAATTGACACAAATTCATTAAAATGCAGTGACGTCCGTCAACGCCCTCCATTGCGCCTTGACGCCCATCTCAACGCCATAACCCAACATCTTTACGCCGCAACGTCCGTCTCCATACCATATCGCCGTATCTTAACACCTTAACGCCTTTTCTTAACGCCTTATCGTAAGGCCTTAATGCAATGTCAACCGTCCAATCACACGCACATGATTTGGCCATTGGCCCCTGACCCTTGATTAAAGTGACGTCATCACTGAGCATCACCGGAAGTAACATCATCGCGCGCATGCGCACGCGCCCGGTGGTATACCCGCACCCCTGGTGTACCCTATGCCCTGCACGTGAGCGACGCTGCACTTTGTCTGCTGTATATGTATAGCTGCTCTCCTATCCCTACCATAGTCCGTGTTCCGCTTTTTATATTTCCGGGGAAAATCCTAATTTTACATGCACCCCTGTAGATGGCCCCATACACACTTCCCTGGATGATTCCCCATGGTTTAGATGTAAAATCCGTGTTCCACTTTTTATATTTCCGGAACAAATTCTAATTTACATATACCCGCTAACCTACCCTGCACGACCCGGCAGGCCACGATCCGCTGTTGACCGATATTAGACCTGTCTGATAGGGAATTTAGGGGTAAAGTCCCTGTTTCCGGATTTTAAAGTTTCAAACCAAATCCTAGTTTTACATGCACCTACCCATGGCATGATCAGCATCCAAGAGCGCTTGGAATGGATACCCCCCCCCCCCCCTCCGGACCCAGTACGCTCAATATTTGCCCACCTCGACCCCAAAATGTCCATTTCAATGCCCTTTTCCCACGATTCCCTGACTGTGCATGCGCCTTACTTCCACCCCACACCAGTGCAATCGGTACTTCACGAGTGCTTCATTTTGATCCTTTACACGATCAATTCAGATCAATATCGGGCCAGCTCAACCTCCAAATGTCCATCCCAATACTTTTTTCTCACAATTCCCTGTCTGTGCATGCGCGTGCCATTGTCTTACTCCTACCCCACACTCGTCCAGTCGGATGGCCCCATACGAGTGCTTCACCTTGATACCCCACACGGCCCAATAAGCCCAATAGTGGCCCACCCAGATCCTATCCCAGATCTGCCTATGCACGACGCATGCGCATGTTAACTTTGCAGCGAAATTCAACCCATGGCCTGGAGATCCCTCCCATCGTGTTCTACATCGCGAGATAGAGAAAACAAGGTGCCACTCCCGATACCGCAAATGTCTTTGAGTGAGTTGCCCACTGGGACTAACATTGAAATCACTCTTTGACCCGGCCATGACTTTTGACCTCTGGACCCGAAAGTTACCTTTGACCCGGAAGAGGTCTTTGAGTGGAAGGCTAGTCATTTTTGCTAATGAAGATCCCGTCTTCCTACTACTCCTGACGACTGATTGATATTGTTTATTAAATATAACCATTTAGTTGATATTAATCATCTACATTTTTCATTCCAACAGAGGAATTTTGAGAGAGAAGGACGATGCATTTCACCATACTCTTCCTCTCACAGATACAGATTATACATAGCACTGTCGTACCTCTTCCTGCCCTGCACGGTCACAGCCTGTCTCTACGGACCAGTGTTGAAGAAATTGTGTTTCGAACAAAAGGTTAACCCCGGGACCGTTCGTCCTCAAGCAGACGCCCAAAACAACCTACAATCAATAGCGCGCAAACGGATGAGACAAACCCTGATATTCTTCATTACATACGTTTTGTTTTTCCTTTGTTATATGACCGGTGGACTCATGTCGATTAAACACCTCTCGATTGATCTCGCCGATGTGGATATTGGTATCATTACTATGTCACGTGTGGCCTATATAATTGTATACTTACCTCTGCTCCTTAACCCTATCATACACATTCTCGTAAACAAAGATTTCGCGTTCGGTGTTAAGAACCTTATGTGTTCAGGTAATAATCGAGTTCGTCGTATTAACATTTTACCTGCACACAACTGATATAGAACCTTCTGCAAGATGTGCAAAAGGAATGTCAAAGAATACTGTAAAAGGATGTGTTCGGTTTGACCGTATTTTTTCCTTTGTGTGTTGCGTTTATAAACCGAAAATATAATTTCCTCGTGTTTACTTGAAAAGTTATCATCTTGAGAGAAAATAGTAGATTTTCGTGTTCTGAATTTTCATCGAGAAGAGATTTGTCAAAACAATACTACGAGAATTAGAAGATAGGAATTTCTTTTTTTGTGTGCAAATTTTGGTGAGATTTTTGGAGGGAATTCACGTTATATATAAAATATGACACCTTTAACCAAAACGAACCGTAGATATCCAAATTCAGTGGGTTAGATCCTAAATGATACTGAACAATGGTTTTGGTTGAAGGTGTCATATTTCCTTAAAAAAGAAATATGATAAAACGCTTGGAATGCTCTGTAAGGCTGTAGTTCACCGTCATTGGATACAGGATACCCAGAGTTGAAAATTTTTACACTGTCGGACTACAGACACTGGGAGTAGCGATATTTATCCCGCCTCGTCTTTTATGATTGTAATATCATAACAATGATATCACAGGGGAGAGGGATTATAACCGCCTTGTCACAGGAGAACGATGAAAAATTATGAGTAATAAAAGCTTAGAGGGATTAAGTGATTAAATTCAACCTTTTCGTAATTAAATATATGAAAGAAAATTAAGCTCAATGATTGAAGTATTATTGAATAATGTCAGTTGTGTGGTATACGTCTTGGATGAAAGAAAGAACAGTTTCTGAGCATGGCTGGTTACTATCATACAGCGCACTAATCTCTTCGTGACATCACACGCAGAACCAATTTTATATAGGGCATGCGTTCTGGCGCATATAGACAGACAATTTTCCGATTACGATTTTTTTCGTCAAATTTACAACCTTTCACAATACTAGGTTGGGGAAAATGTCGCATGGGGAAAATGTCGGCGGGGAAAGTGTCTGCATGACGAAACCTGTTATTTAGGCTATATACACTGTACCTATTATCATGATTCTTGAATGTCCATGCTATGTATTCAAACATGTAGTTACATTAGACAATGTGTGGACATATATACTCACTTTAACCCTACCTGGCCTGCGGGGGTGGGAAAAGAGCCTCTCCCAGTAACTTCTTTCTCTGGCTGTCTTGTTTGGTCAAAACCTGAGAGTTTGCAAACTTCTGCACTTTTAAGCTTATCTTATTGGGGTCATTTTAAGCCTACTTTCATATACCCCCGGGCAGCGGATCATGGGTAAATTGAAAATGGCGGCCATGTGGTATCCGCGAAAGTCGTGTTTTTCAATCTTTTCGCTCCATTTCTTCACACTTTCCTTGCCTAAAAGGCCTTGTAAGTATTTTATTTATGCAAAACTAATTATTCTATATTTTATTTGATTTTTTTCGAGAGAAAAATCGGAAAAATGAAAATTCGAAAAATCGACCCCAAAAATGCCGAAAAATGGCTTCCGAGAAGATGACGTCACTGTGACGTCATCATGGCGGCCATCTTGGATTTTTTTTTACATTTCCGGGTAGAGCTTGAACCCAAGATACTGTGTGGTAAGTTTCGGCGCTCTAGCCTTAGTGGTAGAGAAAATATATAGGGAGGGCACTTTCCGCCTCCCCCCCCCCCCCAGGCTGCGATACACCCCAAATCGCCCAGGCCAGATAGGGTTAACATAGGCTGAGTATCGGTATGAGAATCTTTATTTATGTGTGATGGAGATTTCTCTGACTGCAGATAGGTATGAGTGTGTATGGTAATCTCCAGTTCAAATACACACAGCCTGTGCATACTCTGTTTACTATATGTAAATGTCAGGACGAATAAACCAAATATATCCTACGTTCTGGCGCACACAAATGAAGGTTTCAACATAAACGACTACTAAGCAAATATGTGAGAATCCGGAAATGTTCCTAAATCCAAAGCTGATATCACGCTGTCGATGTAGGGTAGGCCGCTCAAACGACCCATCCACATATCTTGAAATGGTTGTATCCATGTGCGTCAACTCCATAGTATTCTAAGATTTCCAATATTCGTTTAACCACAGGACCCCTGTCACGTGCATAACGTTCTGAAATACTGTGACATATAGATGTAAAATTCAACAACCTTCATTGGCCTACTTACAGGTTTGGAAATATCGCCGTCTTTTGCACATATATGATCAAACTTCGGATATATCTCTTTTTTATACCTGTTTAACCCTATCTGACCTGGGCGATTTGGGGTGTACCACAGCCTGGGGGGAGGGGGGGGGGCCAGACACTGCCTCCCCCCCTATATATTTTCGTTATCGCTAAGGCTAGAGGGCTGAAACTTACCACACTATATCTTTGGGTCAAGCTCTACAAGAAAATGCACAAAGAATCCAAGATGGCCGCCATGATGACGTCACTGTGACGTCATTTTCAAAAAGAGCATTTTTGGACCATTTTTCAGTCAGAATTTTCGATTTTTTTATCTTCGTTTTTTCTTCACAAAAACTGCATGATAAATTAGTCAAAAATAATCTGATATGAAATAAAATAGGTTTTACCCACTTTTCCATGACGAAAACATGACTTTTCGGGACCCCACATGGCCGCCATTTTGAATTTACCCATGATCCTCTGCTCCGGGGGTCATGCAAATAGGCTCAAAATGACCCCAATATGATAATCGAAAAAGTCACGGAGTTTCAGCTCTCATTTTTTGTCGTTCCGGAGAGGGGGAGGCAAAACTGTCATAAAGGAGTCTCCCCATGTCAGGTAGGGTTAACACCCAGAAGAGCCCTGGACGTACCAGTGGGCCTTTATTTTACTATCTCTGTGTACAATCTGCCCCGCAGCACCAGGGGATTCTGCAGGTGTAATACTGATACGACACTTTTAGGAGCTGTAATCCCATGTAGAAGTTGGCAGTTGAATTGGTTTTCGGCATATGTGAAAAACTGGTTCGATAATAACACTGTTCGACCTTAACGACCCGCATAGGTTCTTTATGTGCGGTAGCAGATTTTCTCAACTGCAATGTCAGTCAGAGGTCCCCATTCAGTATTAAAATTTGTCACCGATTTATAATGTATTGCAATGGCTTTTTCCAACGTTTTAATTTTCAAAATAGCCGCTTTGGCCGAAGTCCAGTTTGATCTGACACTCCAAGATCTACAGTTGTATATGTATTTCTTCAGGATCAAAACCACTCGTTTGAGCCAATGATTACCTCAGTTGGGTACAGTTTTCTATGTGGTAGATTAATCTCGATTGTCCATCTCTGAAAATTGGTCCATATGCCTTCAACGAAAATACAACCCCACAGTAAGTGGATTATAGTCTCTTCTCTAATGGCACAGAATTTGCACTTTGCGGAGTTCATTTTACCCACTTCTTGAGAACCACATTTGTAATGAGTATTATATGGATTATTTGATATTGGAAGTACTGCATTTTAACTTCCGTAGTCGAACTCCACCCCATGTTATAAATGTTTTCCCAGTTGTATATCAATGTTACTCCCTACTTTTCAATGTCAATCTGCCATTTACGTTGTACTACTTCTGGTGTGACTTTTTTGTGCTCTAATATCAGTTGTATATAAACCTTGAGCAATTTTGATTCGCTAATCTGTCTTTTGTTATTGAGGGAGTTAAAGTTGTTAATTTTTGTATACTTTTTTCTTTAACTTTTATGTTTGTAATAAGCGCAAAATAAACCAAGAAATTGTTAAT
>JAVTVY010014698.1:0-66452 GCA_036873755.1 Hanleya hanleyi | reverse complement strand
ATCCCACTGTGAAGGATTCGAGAACATTTTTAGAGATACAGAATTTTATCCGGTCAACCATAACTAGAGGAATTGTAGGAATGGTCTATGACCTGTAGGACTTTCCGAACCTTGCCATTTGGCAGATAAAAAAGAACCAGGTTGATGCATTTCACGGGTTGCCTCCCCCTGGTTGCCTCCCCTGTTATCCATGCAGTGGGCAAGTATGGGCCAGCTTTCGTTCCCTGCTGATACGGACAGAATTCGAATTCAAATTATATTGGCTGATAATTCGAGCAGGCTGTTTGGTTGTCGCAGTTCAGGTCGCCTTTCATTGGTCCATTCGTTCTGCGGGTGTTGTATTGAACCCGATGCATTCCGCAATGCAGAGAATCGAGTCTAGACCCAGACAGAATTTTGAACCGAGGATACCGGCCATGACTGTGTATGGACATCCAGGGGAGGTAACCGTCTACTGTATGGACATCCAGGGGAGGTAACCCGTCTACTGTATGGCTATCCAGGGGAGGTAACCCGTCGACTGTATGGACATCCAGGGGAGGTAACCCGTCTACTGTATGGACATCCAGGGGAGGTAACCCGTCTACTGTATGGACATCCAGGGGAGGTAACCCATCTACTGTATGGACATCCAGGGGAGGTAATCCATCTACTATGTGGACATCCAGGGGAGGTCACCCGTCTACTATATGGACATCCAGGGGAGGTAACCCGTCTACTGTATGGACATCCAGGGGAGGTAACCCGTCTACTGTATGGACATCCAGGGGAGATAACCAGTCTAGTTGATACATGTTTTTCACTATTCTGAAACCCACTTCATAATGATCCGTTGTGTAATTAGAGACATGATGTGGAATCTAATTGTTCCTAAATATTCAAAATAAGCATTGTCATATATTTATTTTAGAAATATTGTATGATTTCTATGACGTGACATGAACAAATGGGATATATTCTCTATATATTGATAAGTTTTGCATAAAAAAATGTACGTCAACAGCCTGGAGTAACAAATTTTACAATAGTGACAGTAATAACCAATATCTAAGCAGGGTTATCTCCCCTTATGCCATGTCGATCGACCCTGCCTTCAGTCACTCACCGAGGGCGAGCAAAACGCCCTGGCATTCTTCGCATAGTGGGTCTTCACAAAGCCATGTAGCCGCCGACTGAGATTAAAATTGCGAAATAAGAACTGTTCTGTATCGCAACAACTTGAATTAAGCAGAACTAATCAACTACAGTGCATTTGTCATATGCGGAAGACAAAAGAAAGCAAACAATCGGTGAATTATAGAATAACTCATTACAATAAAACTACATCAAAGCTAACGATCGTTTGTTTATAAATAATCAGCCTTTTGGGGGATCAATTGCACACGCTTATTCACATCTGAAAAATTAAATATCTTAGTATTTAGTATGTTGAATTTTTGGCTAGCAAGATCTAGGTTTTAGTGAAATGTTTTGGTACAGAGCTTCATATTGATGGTGGCAGGGAAGTATAATGGGAGACAACTCTGTTCGTTGGGTTGAGTAATAAGGTGACCGTTAGAACGCTCCATGTTAGAGTTACCGGTGTGATTCAACTGGTTCTTCCTTGCAAAATTGTTGTTCGAAATTATTTAATTTGCTCTAACAGAGATTTTGAGGGGGACTGGATTGGTAATCTTTCGTTATTTAACAGATTTTGTGGCATCGCTTTTGTACAAAGCAGTTCTGATGCAAAGTTTTGATTAATTACAATTCTAAACGTAGCCCGTTAGACTTTATATATAATTTTATTTGAACAAAGTGCTACTGAACTGAGCCTTATTACACTCTGTTCACATTAATGCCTTTGTTCTGGCATCCATTCTTGAAACCTCATCTTTACAAGCATTTCCTTGCATTTATAGTAGTAATACTAGAATATATTTGCACAAAATTTCTCGCCCATGTCGAAGTTGTATATAATATGACAAGAGACTGATATAATTAGAACCTTTGCTTAACATCCAAACACCAAAGATATGATGGATAATTCTCAAAATTTAGAAAATCTGTTTGTTTCAATTCTCCATGGACATTACAAATATAACAGCATTTTGCATACTTGATAGTAAAAACACCTAAATTGTTCAAATAGAATTGCCCAGCCTTTGTGCTCATGGTACTTGTGGTGGAGAAAGTCCCACTGTTCAGTCACAGACAGAGTTGCAAGATCTTGCAGGCTAAAGCATACATCCAAGTTCATACGTAAATATACTTCCAAAGCTGAAGAAAAGAACTGGGAAACACTGGAGAAATCAATACACTGGGCTTGTAAATGCAAATCACTTGTAGAAACCATCACCCAATTTTTATGCAAATACTGAAATCCCCAAACAAAATTAGATTATCAGAGGCAACCTGCCACTCATTTACATTTCAGACATGTTTGCTGTCTGAACAGACTGCAGTCACTGGCTTGATGCAATGACTTTGGTTTGAATGCCTTTCTTACATGTAATAATGAATATTCAGCCTCAAAAATACTTTTGGAGAATTCGAAAACACATTTTCGAAATATTTTCCATTATACTGTAAATGTTAAATAGATTGTTCTATATCTTGAGTGCCTAAATGGATGCCAACACTAAGGCCTTAAGTGAGATAGTGAGAGGACAAGCATATATCCTTTTTGTAGCAGATTTTGTAGAGATTTTACAAGACATTTGAAGTAATTAAGTATGATTGACATGAATACGTTTATTGTATTGTTTTATCTCTGTATTTTTTGTTGTTGTTGTTTTTCTCACTAACGTGAGTATTAGCGTGAGTATTTTATAAGTTTGCATTTTAATATTTTCAAAATGGGTTTATAACGAATTGAACATACTTCAACTATCCCTGTAAACAAATTTATGTACAGCTTTGTTTTTTACCTTTGACATGTTCGAGTTGACTGGATATTTTGAAAAATAAATATCAGCTCCGAAATAATATCGCTGCATGTATGTTCTGTTGTTAACCAGCTTTCATTCGAGAAGATTTTGTTCACGAGATGAGTGGTACAGATGGAGTGGTACAGATGGGATGAAGTCATGGGTTACAGAGCAGTGCCAAAGAAATTGGAATTCTCCTGCATGAGGAGATCAATT
This sequence comes from Hanleya hanleyi, assembly GCA_036873755.1. NCBI lineage: Eukaryota > Metazoa > Mollusca > Polyplacophora > Lepidopleurida > Hanleyidae > Hanleya > Hanleya hanleyi. The sequence continues at coordinate 63,327 of JAVTVY010014698.1, read as the reverse complement.
TAGTACAGGCACAGAGGCTTTGGCATCCTCTTCCATGTGCAGGGTGCTTTGCTCTGCGCTCCATTTACCCATGACGGACCCGTGAACACTTTTCATGCCTTGGTGTAAATGTCTACATAGTCAACTAATGTCAGCGCTTATGTTCTCGAGTCCCCCATCCTTGCAACAAAATCAACAACACAAATTGTGAGATGACAGTTAATGGTATTACTATATATACAGCTCGCTGAGAAATACACCGATTAAGTTGTTAAATTAATCGAAAAAGTTTATTGCAAAAGAAAAGTAGCTTCTGGCGACCGAGATCTGGAAATTGTGGTGTTTTCACTTCGATCCATATACTTCAATACAGGGCGAGGACAACAATTTAAAACTAGCATGGCCGTAACTGTATGAAATCTATTTTGTACAATTGTTATATTATGCGGAAGCTCTGATAGAAAATATGAAAATTTGAAACAAAGTTGCGATTCTATTCAATGAAAACTAATTCATAGAGTAATTAGATTATCGCTGAAGGGCTTAGTTCACAAGTTGTTCATGTAATAATTTTATCATTTGAGCAAAGAATTGAGAGACGCGACTTTTTGAGAGGTACAATACGCGAAATATTGTCGTACTATATGGAGTTGGGTGATGTCATGAGCTTGTTATGTCTTTCCTTCCCGAGGGAGATGACCTCCATATAGATCCTGACTAAGGAAACGCTTCTACGTCCGCACCTTAAAGTTGCCTCTAAGGTTTCCAGAAGTCCAGACACCATTTTAAAGAAAAACAGTTGTTTATTCATTGGAGACGTCGTACGTGATAACTTCTGTATCTAGCAACTTCATAACTAATCATGTAAAGACTCTATTACAACGAAGAGTCCATGTTCAAGGGAGACAAATCGGAAGACAGATAGGTTTGTTATGTTATACTGTTAAACAAACAAGACACAAACAGTTATCCAATTACGGTTACTAGCTGTTCAGAGTTTGGCACGCTTTCGCTACTACTCACGGACTGTGCATGTGCACGCCAAACCACCCCAATCAGACTTCAGGACGAGGCCCTCCACGACCAATTTATAGTTCCAGGATTGTTCCTAGATCGCTCAAACACGCTCCGCGTACCCTCAAAATGTCTACTACTCCTCGTCTGTACATGACACCATTACATCATATCCAGTCTATCGGTACAGTTGTGGTATTTATTTCCTCAAACCTAATAACGCAACATCTTTAAACGTTTAGCCATGAATATTTGAAAATCAGTCATTAACCTTTTCAACTGATTTCTAAATCTATAAACCATTTTAAACTTTTATTGTTTGTTATGCTCAAACTTTAGAAAATATAAAAAATTGAAAATTATTCATAAATAATCTCGACTGATTCCAAAAACTATAAACCATTTTACACTTTTAATGATTGTTATTCCTGAACATTTAAGTCAAATTTAAACCTCTAAAAATCGTTCTTAAAGCTTCTGTGATAATGTCTTTGTACAGAGTTGATAGTTTTTATAATGCATGTAAGTGGGAGCGCTAGTGAGTTTTCAAACCTTCAGTTTATTGCTGACTGTGACGTTCAATCTTATCTCTCTGTGTCTGTCTCTCTTTCTCTCTCTAAAACCTTCAATTTGAAAATGAATTTTAAAACTTCATATATAAGCTATAATCAATAAAATCGATTTAAAATATAGATTAAAATCAGTTTAAAATCGATTATGTAAAATGATTTTGAAAGGTAAACAACAAATCGTTAAGGTTCAAATACGTTTATAAGTTTGAAGAGATCTTTTTAATGGTTTGGAAATACTGAATCATGTTTTAATAGTTAATAAATGACACAACGGCACATTGTGGTGGGTGGATGGATGGATGGATGTATGGGCATGCACTTTGGCAACTCCATCTACTTGTGTTCCCATGTATCCAGGGATTATTTGTAATACACTTTACGTTAGTCTATCCAAAAAACAAAACAAAATACATATATATAAACATATAAAAAACTAGTGTTTTGGAATTTTCCTACGAAGTAGGCTACAGATCGCAAATTGTCCGGTAATGAGTGAGTCAGTCCATCCGAATCCTTTCGTCGGCAAAATAAGGAGAACCGTTAACATTAGAACCTTGATTTTTGGCATGAACGTGCATTAGGGCATTGTTACCAGCAAGTTCTGAGCTGATCGAATTCTGATGAATTTATAATTAATTTTTTATTATTTATTGATGACTCGAGTGCACTGTCATGCCCATCGGGAACCCTTGACTGTACGCTTCACTGTGACTTTTAAGCGCCTGGGACTAACTTCGGCCGCCCAGCACTAAAAGCAAAAAAAAAAAAAAAAAAAAAAATTATGCGCCCAGCACTCGAAAATATCAGTAACTTTAATGGTACTTGCCAAAATATGTCGGCATTATACGTTTCCAGGTAGCTCCGCCATGTTTTCCCTAATAGTCCACGCCACGCTTCCCGAGTTGTATATGCCACGATGCATGAAGGAAGCAAATCATTTTATCGGAGAATGGAGGTTGTTATTTCGTCTGCTGCGAAGTTTTACCGAGCCACGACTATCACTTTACATGTACATGTATTTTATAAATCATTGTCAGAAGCGCCAAGCAACTTTGAAAAACTTCTTCTCACAGAAGCGTCAGGGTATTTGTTGGCTTTCGGTGCTCGTTGTTGTTGTTCTAAGACGTCAGCTTCCAAAATATATTTTAATTATATCTATATTAAAAGCACACATGGTCAGGGTATTTGTTGGCTTTCGGTGCTCGTTGTTGTTGTTCTAAGACGTCAGCTTCCAAAATATATTTTAATTATATCTATATTAAAAGCACACATGCATGTGTGCGCTCGCTCGTACGTCGTAATCAGTCTATTAGATCTACATGTACTATGAGATATCTATAATATGGCTAGTTGAACAGTACACTTGAATCTAGTATTAAACTGGAGATTCTGGAGTAATCTATTGTTAGCCTCACTGTAATGTTGACACACATTCCGATGGTATCCGTTTTCACTCATTTGCTGGTCTTGGAATTCCTTTGAAGGCATATTATACTGCACGTTTTATATATCCAGCCTATACAACATTGCATAATTTCTTCAGTTCAGTCATTAGTTAAAAAATGTTCTACCTCAAAAAGAAATAAAAAATTACTGGATTTTATGAGAGAAATTACTAAATTTGTTATTACTGAAGAGATCAATAATAAAATCATCGTTGTGTTTTAAATTCAGTAACCTATAACCAGTTGTTTATTTTTTTCGTGTTTGCTTTATTGTTCATTGATTATTATTATGTACTCTCTTCAGATGAGGTACCTTGAAGTTGAATGCCAAATAAATATATCCATGGAGAATGGCTCTCTTTTGATTCTTGCATTCTAACAAATCTCTGATCTTGACCGTTCTCACTTCAAATTTGTGTTTCTTTTCCAGTTTCCGGTCTTATTTTGGGACTTGAAACATTTACTTCTCAACTGCTCTGACAGAGCACCATTCCCTACGCTAATTTGAAAAAAAATCTCCTAATGCCGAGAAGAGGGGGGGGGGAGGGGGGGTGCCCCGCTCTCTCGGACTCTCCTCCCAACCCATGGTAATGGAAACTGAGGGCGATAATAGTTGCTATGCTAACGACTCACCAGCGATGACATCTGAAAAAGTTAATAGTTCCCACTGTCAATTTAGAGATGCTATATAAATTCTCTCATGGTAGCACACAGGGCCCCCAAGTCATCTCTCGAGTACACACTTAAATTATATCAAACCCTATTTCGTAGGTCCTGTGACGTTAGTCACACTGCCATGTTTATTAAGTGTTTTAAGAATCTCAATTTTTGACAGTCTATTTTAAGTATCGGATAGGGGCCTAGGCCTACTGTTTAAAACAACTGTTATTGTTAACTCAATGGAAATAGGTCAGGCTATCCCGATCAGCCTCGTTCTCGCAGCCCTGACCTAGAAATGTCCTGTAGCTTGTGGTGTTGTTGTTGGGGCGAAGAATCCCTACACTTCTGTTCTGGTGTGATATTTGCGGTTGCTTGGATCATTTAATCGTTCAAAACACTGTTTTAGTACATCTGGATTTATTGAGGAGTGATTTTGTTGAGTGACATGGCCTCTGCAATTTGCAGGAGGTAGAACGCAATTTTCAGTGTTATTGCTTGGAGACCCCGGCCCGGGTCTCGAGAACTGCAGTAAACGACTCGATCAATCATTCAAGAACAAAATCATGCCTGGACGAACTGTACCCGTCAACCCTAAACTAGCAGCTACGGCAGACGTGGAAATTGACGATAATGGACAATTTAAATATATCCTTTGTAAAGTATATGACGGGGCGAACAAAGAAGAATTCAAGTATATAGTACGCGGACATCTTGGGGCCGAATTTCACTGTAAGTAAATGCACCGTTAACCATATGTAGGGCTACATTGGGCGAGTCCATTTCATGCTCAGGGGCCGAAGGATCTAAATCCGTTTCGACCATAAATTACAGTGCGATACGCATAAATGTCTCCTGATATCAATATGGAATGGATAAAGCTAGTTTGCTATGAAGGGTATACTATATACTTCTATCATCATAGATGTGAGTCGTTCAGTAGATCTTATACGTTGATAATCGCGACCTTGAGTACGATATTGTGTTGTACCCATTATTCCCCCTTGGAAGGATTAAGAGTTGCTTCCCTTTTAACGTTTGAGTAGGCCTAGTTCACTGTTGTATTGTACAAAATCGAATTAATTTCCTTCGATGGGCGTATTTAACAAACAATCTAGGTAAACGAAGATGTACTAGATCTAACGCTAGAACAGTTCGTTTTAGGTGTTTGTCAGTATTCTCCGAAATCCTATAATGAGCCGATCACAACTAATTCTACCTTCAAGTTGACATTGATTGGTGTTGGCTACGGATATGTACAACTTTTACTCGAGACGGTCTTTCGATATTTTCTGCCAACCGATATAACCAGAAAATTTGGCGTCAGCAAACTCTTTAAAAATAAAGTTTACCAAGCTTTTATGTTTTTGATGAAGCCTTTAATATTTGGATATTGGTCCTGTGTATGATTTGCTATATTGGTTCACGTGCTCCTGAGGGGCGTGATTTCTAAGTTGTTTCACCCTGCTAGAACCACCTGGTTAGACGATATATTTATTTTGAAACTAGTTTACCTAGCACGGGATGTCGACAGCCTTGATCTGAGATATAATATTCCTTGATCTAAAAATCTCAGGTTACTGAGAGATAGATTCAACAAACTAAAGTTTATATAATGAGAGTTGGGTACATTGGAGCATCATGGGGTAAAGTGGTGGCGGTGGGGAAGGAGGTGAAGGCGGAAGGTAGAAGAGCCCGAGAGAGAGAGAGAGAGAGAGAGCAGTGGGCACCGGAGGCGACAGCACGGGGCGAACTGAAGAGTGGAGCGTTCAGGAGCCCGGCCGGCGGCGACATTTCAGCAACTTCTTACAAACCCATATTATCGCCAAATTAAAATAAAGATTTTCACTTCAACATAGCCTATAAACAAATCATTTTAAGGGTACCAAGCTGTAGATTCTTTGACCCCGAATATCCGCGACATTTTGGCAACTTTTTTCACATAATGCAGTTGGATATTAGAAAGACGTCACAAGGCAAAAAGCAAAATCACAAGTATTGAGGTACATGTACATGTGTAATTGTCCTTTAGTTACTGTGTAAATATTGTAATGCTGATAAATACCTCATCAATCCAATAGTAAATATTGTATTTCCAATAAATACTTCATCAATCAACCAACTGAATATGTGAAAAAAGTTGTCGAAATGTCACGAATAATCGCAGTCAAAGAATTTACAAGTTGGTATTCCTTAGAATGGGATGTTTATATGTTAAAAATATGATAAAATCAGAATGGGGAAATCTTTATTTCTAGCATAGTTTGACCTGAAAAAAGGTTCCGAAATGTCGTACCCTTCACTTTGATGTACCGAAATGTCGCATGCCGAAATGTCGCGTGCTGAAATGTGGCTTGCCGAAATGTCCTGACACCCAAGAGAGCACCGTCGGGGGGGAGCACTGGAAGAGGGATCCGGTAGTACTGTGGAGGGAGCGAGTAATTGGCTTGGGGAAGAGGGAAGAGGGAGCTAGGAGATGAGTAAGCGAGATGAGTTATTAACGAAAAAAACTGACTTTGTACCATCAAATTTCTTGAGAGTGTAGTATTTCATGAAGCTGTTCGAAAAGGACGGTTATGGCCTAACCTGCTAGTTTCAAATAAGGACGGAAAAACTGTCGCACGAAGGATGTCCCAAAAACGTATTATGAGACATTTGCCATTGACAAATCACATTTAAAAAAATTTGACTTGAAGCAGCAATGGTTGATACAAATATCCATTGAAATTTAATTTGAGAATATGCATATCATGAATTCCACCGTGACGGAATCACTGTTTGGAAGGTACGGTACTTTACAAGTTTGAAGAGCTCGTTATCAAAATTGTCTTCTCTATAAGCAGACTTTCTACGGCTTATCGCTTAGTTACTGCTGTCAAGTTTCAAATAAATCATTATACCTTACGAAATATTGCAGATTTTCCGTTAAATAATCTTTTACTGTGAAATGTCTGTGGCGGAATCACATGCAGTAAAAGTCCATCGGCATATGACTACTGATGTATCGCCTGTCCCCTCAAACATTAATCCTATGATGAATTTATCACCTTAATTACAAAATTAAGACTCTGAACTGTTATTGTTCCCCAATTCATACAGTTCCTTATAAATACGTATCTTTGCTTGGAATGTTTTCAAATGGTATGCCTTCAGTAAAATGCAACTTTTCTTCCATGAAAATTTCGAATTTCCCGAGATGATCAGGTTTGTAATTTGTTGAAAAAATAATTCGCGCTTAAAATACATCTTCTGTGTTATTGGTGTGTTCCCTGAGATTATAGGAGTCGAGCAGAAACCAAGGGCGTCGTTAGGTGGGGGTCGTTGGGTGCGAAGTAAAACGACCCCTCTCATCGCCTAACCATATTATTTTCCTATGTTGAACAGCAGAACCCTTGGCTCTCTAATAAGTAAGCATAGGAATCGATCCCCTCTTAAGAAATCCTGGCGACGCCCATGGAAACAAGAACTATCTTCAAAAAGTGATGGGCGACGGAGTTTCCCGGATGGGGGAGGGGGAGTCACACAAATAGTCTCCAAATGACACCATTGAATAAGCTATAAAGCCACAAAGTTTCAGCTCGATTTTTCCCACTGTTTGGAAGAACGGGAGTAACGTTCAGGGCAGCGGTATCCGAGGTAGCCAGAGCGAACATGGCCACCTCTCTCCAAACTCGCTTGTTTGCACATCCGAAACTCTCCTTTCTCTACTACTCCTAAGTGATCTATAATAGAACAGGGATTTGCCAGGAAATTCCCCGAAAAATTAACCCTGATAGTTTCTGCTTTCTGTACTACTAAACTGGGTTACTTTCCTTGACTTGTACTTACCGTAAATTCATTGAGAGACTACACTATCTCAACAACAACAACAACAACATTCTCATTTCCATGACTCCGTGTGACCACTAAAATGGTGCATGTCAGGAGTGGGATTCGAACCCACGGCCGCATGTGCAGACCAGTATACCAATACCCCGAGGAAGACAATTTCATAGATCTTGAGACTGGCGCCTTAGACCAGTCGGTCATCCTTAGCCCCAACAGGGACCTAATGATACTGTCATTCATTAGGTCTCACGTACATCTTAGCCACCATCGTAGTGTAGAAGCCCGAATCGTATAAACAATGATTTAGTTGCTCCTTACCTTGCATTTTCCGATAAAACATATCATGAACTAGTCCGAATCGTCCGAACGGCCAACATCTGTTGTCTTTTTGAGTGTGTTTCGCCGCCTTTTGTACCAGTCGCCACTGAAAATTTCGAACAGCTCCGCCATGTTTGTTTCCACGCTGGAGTGTCGACTGTGCAAACGGTGGCCGCAATAAACACCATACACGCCACCGTTTTCACAGTCGACACTCCAGCGTGAAAACAAACATGGCGGAGCTGATCATATATTCAAGCGGGGACTGGTACAAAAGGCGGCGAAACCCACTCAAAAAGACAACAGATGTTGGCCGTTCGGACGATTCGGTCTAGTTCATGATATGTTTTATCGGAAAATGTATGGTAAGGAGCAACTAAGTCATTGTTTATACGATTCGGGCTTCTACACGACGATGGTGGCTAAGATGTACGTGGGACCTAATGAATGACAGTATCATTAGGTCCCTGTTGGGGCTAGGTCATCCTGACCAACGCTGGTTAAATTTCATGTCCGGATGTCACGTAACCGGATGTGACATCATCCGTGTAATAGTACCCCGTTAACTTTTACCGGGGGGGAGCCTCCTCAAGAGACCATCATTTTTCGGACAGGATTTCAGGGCTTACTACTGATCGAACTATTCAGTCCTCCTTATGGAATTAATGCAACTGTAGACAGACTGGCAGATTTCCTCACTGACGACACAGGCGTGACGTCACGGATTCTCCTCTGTTTTCAAAACAGCGTTTTTCGTTGCAATTTTAAACAAGCGCTGGGTGAGCGCAAAGACCTCCGTCGAGGCAACAGGGTCCGTAGGGGAATACATCACTGAATAGGATAGGGCCGGATGCCAAGCTCAATTTTGCATTTATTGGACGTTAACTTCACCAATGGTAATTAACCTGGGGTTGAGGGTTCCCCACTAGCATGCCCAGCCAGGGATGTGGAAGTCACATTCCCAGCAAATAATTTTTGTCTGATTTGACGTGCTTGAAATATTGGTGTATGGAATAGATTTTATTGATGAAAAACCTGGAATACTGTGATGGCTGATGAGAATATTGCCCATATGGAACAAATGGCTGGATTCCAGCAAATAAAAAGTTCGTGTTAATCATAAACAACATATATACAATTAATAATACTATCAAATAATTATGTTTATTCCTTGTCGACATCAATATATTACAGACAATATTATGACTGAATCATGGTAACAGATATTCAAGGGTATATATGTCTACAATAAACTGAAGGAGACCCATGATGCTTATTATATTATGTTGTAAAACTTCACTTTCTAATCTCGATTATGTTGCTTATTGTGAAAATAAATGAAATTATGAAAATAAATTTAGTATGATTGCCCATTACCCTCAATTTAGAAATATCTTCAGCAGCTAAAGTTAAGCCAATCATAACAATATATAACACCATGGTATTGTTGTAATATAACCCAGGTATTGATCTTTGGTTAAGAATGTAATGAGATACATATACCTGTTCTTTGTGTTATTCTGTATGCAGTTCATTCTGTATGTATTTTATACATGTACATATATCAGAAGTGGAATTGAAATTTGAATAAAATAATCAAAATATGTTCGGTTTTTACCTCTACTCAGGAAATGAAGTCTTTGTTTCTAGAAGCTAAATCAGTTTAGACACATTCAAGTCCACACCTGGTCAAGGGAGATACTTTTGTTAAAAAAAAAGTATAGATCCACACTGGTGCAGACCAGAAAGTTTTATGACCTTTGATGATATTTGTGGAGCATGCTACAGGACTTCAACTTCCATGGATCTGATATTATCCACACAATCCCATTCTACATGATATTTTTGCCACAGCACTGATAAACTAGGTCCCTTCATTTATGTGTTCTAAATCCAGGAGCTATTGGGAGCTGCATGTTTTGTAAAAGTTAGATCCAATTATTCTGGGTGAAGGAATGAAGTCCGGCATAGTTCTTTCAAGTTAGAACTGGGCATCCTTGGAAATGTCTGACCGATCGACACATGTATCACTCTGCAGGTGGTCATTACATGTGGTATGTTTATTTCCTGAGGAAGCAACTTATATCCAATGGCGCGGGGGGGGGGTATGGCAAATCACTGGCTCTGTAATTTATTATTTATTGATATATTTATTGATTTCTTTTTGTCTAATTGTCTTGTGTTCAAGTCATTTGGCATCGGTAAGACCTGAAATGTATATCATGATCTGCTTCTTTCATCTAGTGCCTGTTTGGTTCCAGATCACGGGGACTGAACAAAGCACATGTGAAATGTGATCGTATGGCAAGTAAATGCGCAGTGGTATGTCGAGGGCTTAAAATTAAAAAAAAATGGGAAAAGATTCTATCCATGCTATCGATCAAAAATCTCAATAATGTAGGCCTAAATGTAGACTGTAGACACTCCTTTGTTTCAACTACAATTAAGAATAAGTTTTCAGAATATCAGGTTTTAACAAGCGAATTATTTTTCATCAAAAGATATCTGATGGTGTATGTGCAGATCAGTAATGATACATGTAGTAGGAATACAAGCGTCTAGTCCGTCATTCATAATTCAACCGTCGTCCATTAAAGAATATCCGCGTCCATAATCCAAAGACCTATTCCATATCCATATAATAATATAACATACATACCAGCTGGACTTGAAACTGCATTATACTCCAAAGGGGTTTTGTGGCATACAAGTGTCACAGCACACAATGTGGATATCACTAAAGTGTTAGGATAAATGAAAAGAAAAGGTGTACAATGTTGTCAAACAAAAAGTATATGTATATTATTTATCAGCTTTATTAAATGAGTTTACAGACTCACACAGGTAGATCATTTTATTGCTTTTGTAAAATCAAACCATTACTCAACTGTTTTCATGTTTTCACTAGTTCATTTTAAATGGACTGTAAAGCTGAGAATGATATCCTGAGGCAAGGTAATTTGATAGGTTCAAGAATAATTTTTAATTCAGTTTACGAAATGCGAGTTGACATGTATGCTGCAATTGCACAGAGACATGTGTTTCTGTTTGACAAACAATAACCTGCGATTTGATTTCATTAAAATAATGCTGGTAAATTATATTTGATAAAGTCGCACAAGAAATTAATGCCAAAAATAAATAGCTCTTCCAAAGGAAATATAATATATATACATTGCATCGTCGCTTGTGCTGTTGTCTTCCAGTCAGTGCGTGCAGTGCGTGCATGACCTCCCGTGCATTTGATATGCAGCAACAACAACTTGGACTATTTGGTTGGCTTCGACATAAGTCATCAGCCGACAAATACTTTGCGATATATAGAAATGACGAGTGGTGTAACAGGAATGATTGTGTTGTAATGACATAAAATGGCGCCAATAAACTTACCGTGTCGTTCCTTTGTGTGTAATTGCATAAGTATAAACATTTTCCAATTGACAATATCGGAAAACACCCACTTGGCTTAGCGCAGTTGATTTTGTATGTTGAAACTGTGGTCTGTCATGTTGGTTGATCGTTGCTATCTTGTGGAATTTAGCGATGCCGAGCTTGTATGAAGCTTTATAGTTCCCACTCTACCTTTCAGCTGATATCTATGACACGATCGACGCCCAACTGGAGAGTTTCGGAATCACCTGTGAGTGTGTGGGAGGAGGCAAAATACAACACGATAGCGAAAATAAAACCATCCATGTGCGAGGCAAATCACAGGTGAGATACTGGAAACTTTCTGGTTAGTATGCTAGTACACTGGCCTGTATTCTCAACCCTGATTGAACTGGTTCCACTCGAATACCGTTTATCCATAATGACGTTACCACACGAAATGCATCCTGGGAACTATGTACGGTGATATCCAGCAATCACAGTCTTGAACCCAAACGCGACAACCTAAATTTGTGTGAAATCTGGAATTGAAATTTAAAAGTTTTCTTCCTGGGTATTTCCCTTCTACTTAACGTGACCTGAGATATAATATATGACGGAACGCTATGTCTCAGCCGGAAGCCATCTTGTCGATGCTGCAACCCGATCGAATAGACTGGGTTCCTCCCCTGTATGTTATGTATGGATACACATGGGAGGCAACCAGTCTCCCGACCGAACTGAATTTATGTATCTGATTCGGAAGAAGAAAATCTACTGTCGTGTAAATACATTTCCGTTCTCCAATTTCAGGGATATGGCAAGGCTAACCATTCAACCACAGTGGATATCCTCCGAGGACATTTCCCAGAATACATCAGTATCACAATGTCAGACGACTAAGAGGCACACTTCTGGTTTAATACTCTCCTATAACGGGATGTCTTCAATTGTCAAATATATATACTTATCAAAGGTTGTTTGGAATAATCAAAGCGGCCGTGGATATTTCCGGAAAGCATGCCTCAGCTATGCCAGTCGATGAGAAGTTGAAACCTAAAGTTCGCTTTTTTCGCGAGATTACCTCATTTGACATATTAATCTGCACGTCTTGCCTTTCTTCTACTTTCAAGCTCTCGGATTGTCGACCATGCCCATGGAATCATATATGCCAAAGCAGCACCATGTGTAATCGTTTCCACCCGTTTGGTTCAATGTAGAGGAACGGGATCTCCCAGCTGTGAGTAGGAAATTCTGCGACGCATTAAATGGAGGATAACTTCTCCAGGCTCTGATTTTTTTGATTTTTTTTTCGCCTAGACACCCGTGCACGCGTCCACTCTCACAAGCTCTGAACATCCAACCTCCTCACTGGGGCATCATAACGTAAGCCTGTGAAACTGAGCATGCGATGTGGGGAGATTACTGGACCTCCTGCCCCAAATTTCTACGAGCTACATTTTTACTGCACGGACCTTCTTGATTGAGAGTTCGTGCATTCCGAGTTGAATGACCGACTGACGAACATATACGTCACACTTTTCTCCGTTTTAATGTTCTTCGGATGTCTGGGTTGTACAAGACAATATGATTAATTTGATTTTCAGGCTAAGGTCTCCCACAGGCCCTCAAAACATGAGTTTTGGGGAGTGTAGGCGGAGGTATTGCGGTGAAGTGTCGAAATATGGGGTCTCTATATATAACCCCATGCTTTATTTTTATATAAAGCATGGGGTTATATATAGAGACCCCTTATTTCGACACTTCACCGTAATACCACCGCCCACACCCCTGAAAACCCATGTTTTGAGGGCCTGTGGGTCTCCCAAGTACATCCGCTGTACGACATATCTCTCTGACAGGAAATGAAGTTTTTTCATGCTACTCATCGATTTGCCTGAGGTTATGTTGTTTCAAAAATAATTTCTTTTGTAGCTGAAATAACAATTTGAATGAATGCGATCAGTTAAGCAAGCTAGAAAACTTAACTTTTCCAAAGGGTGTGGCCAGAATTTATATGACGTGAAAAGCCATTATGCTTTTTTGACAACAAAGTGCTATAGTGCTGCTATAGGCTGGGGTATTCCAGCAAACCCCGGCGTTTTTCTCGGTGTCAGCTATGATAATTCTATTAATAAAATTGACATTTATTAGTCCATAGTTAGTGGATTATACAATCTTGATAAATTAATATCCTATCAATGCTCCCCAATCGTATATATCGCTACTAGGATGTTAGTGATTTCAACTGAATTTGGTTTTAGTCTTATGACATCACTGCCGTATTTTGACTACTTCAATTGCAGTCCGGGAGGAGGGATGGGTCATCGTCTCCGCCTTCACCCAAGGTTTATGCCAAGGACCAGTCCATATTTCTACCCCACATTTATAGTGCCAAACTGGCGGTAGTCCAGCAACACCAGAAGATACCCCAACAGCCTGGTGTCTGATTCGGCTGGGCCAACCAAAATGCTGCTCCTACCATAGTTTCCCTTTAAAACACTATGAAGAGTTCTCGGGGTTGGTTAACACTTGCGTTAGTGCAAGTCGGTTAGATCCTACAAGCGACATATCCAAATGGGGGAGCAGATTGGATATAAGTTTAATTAGATTGTGGATTATGGAAATTCTCTGAATACTTTGAATAATTAATTTTATAAAAACTCCAATTCATCATGGGATATATTTTGGTCAGTTCAAATTTTCAAAATAAAATCCAGCATTTTCAGTGGCTTGTGGAGAATATTGGAAGAAAAAAAAGCCAATCATAGAATGTTATTGTCGTTGACGGTTTATTTTTGCAAATAACAAAAGTTTTTGGTATGTACTACCGATTTTAGTTTACTTTATGCTAGGCCATGGGTCACGACCTTGGATAATTGTGCCCGTAAACGGAATTTTGCAACTTTGCGCGGGCAAGTTTATTTTCATCCCAAAAGTATTACGGGTATTCTTTCTCTAAATCACAAAATTTCCAACTTTTTCACTTGCATATTGATTATTAGGAAAGTCAAAAAATAGAAAATGACCATAGCTTATTGAATTGCACCGTTTTTAGGGTTTCTGACAGGACAAAACATATGGTCGAGGATACTTCGCATGACCCAAAGTCACGTATGTCGATTACTGGTGAGGACCACTGATAACGGAATCGGGTGTTTCTTCAGGTGATTTTGCACGGTGGAGTTAAGAAATGTCCAGTAATGGTCCCAAACCCTAATGACGTATTATACCTCTCTCAATCACGTGATGAATTGTGTATTCATTCTTCTGCATGAAACGTGAGCACTTATCCAGTAATCTAACATCGTTTATGTTACACCAATTAAGTTATCATGCCCACACAAAGTGCATGTGCCGCAAGTCGTGAAGTCCTATATGTAACCCGATATACCAAATAAAAGCTTGCTCTTCCGAATTTGCCAGCTCAGGGACCTCGCGCTGGCAATTAAGTTGATGTCATGTTACATGAGGGAGGTGACAGGCAGAATGAATTGTATAAAGATTCCCACCGGCCATTTAATTGTCATGGATGTTGGGGGCCTGCATTGCATCAAGGGACAGAAGTGGGATTTTATTGTCATGGATGTAGGGAGCCTACGTCATGAGGTTTCAGGACAAGTGAGAGGTTGGTATACCGATTCATATAAATATTTATGTTCGGTAATCATGGTAACTGTTAGCGGACTTTGGACCACGTGAACTATTCCTATCCTTCCAGCATGGCGTTGCTGAGATGAAAACTTCACCGAATGTTCGCGATAACAATGTGTGTAATTTGCTGTGGAAATATCAATACCGGTGTGATGGATAAGAATGTCCTGGTGATTAGTGTCCCTTTTCATATCCTTTTGTATTGCGGACACTTGTTTGTCCCCAATGTGGAGAAAAGTGTCCCAGCTGGGTGAGGAGATAGGGCCCGGGCACCCTCAGCCACCGGACATTCGTGGCCTTCACACCAAGTTTGGCTTTCTACATTCAGTGATAGGGAGAAAGAAGAATCCGGAAATATTCGTTATTTAAGTAAGACCGGTGTATATAACCCAGAGACAGATTGTCATGTTTGTTGTTGGAAGAAGCCTTTTCGTCTGAAATGTAGTCAGCCAATGAAAAAGCTCGTTTTAAGTCAAAATGGCGCGTCACGAACGACTACACTCGACACGGTCTCGGATAATGTAGGACATTAGTACCTCGTACCGTACTTCAGGGAATCCATATTGTCATCCATGTTGAAAGCACAGTATCACGCCGAATCTCCGAACAACGCATGTCTGCTGTATGACTTCCGTTACTATGGAGATCAGCTCGAGAAGAAAAACCAGTAGAAACACCTCAAATTAGAAGAGATCCTTCGCGGGTAGAGTGGAGGGAATATCCATTTCTTTTGGATATATATTTTATCTCCTCGTACGGGAGAAATACAACGAGGACTATATTAGCGGAAATATGATGTGCCTCACATGCGGCGGATCACGGTTTAGAGCGGAGAGCTGTAAAATCCTTACACCATTCATGCACGAGGTACTATGACTTCGACGGAATAGGCCGAGCAGTCGCGAATGGAACGACTAATCATTGGAGGAGTGAAGGCTCACTGTCACTATCTGTGAATACCCAAATTAACTGATAGTCGTACAGTCTAAACCTGTTCATTTATTCAACACCAGAAGAGGGAAAGGAACTCCACGCTAAACAGAACGTGATTATGTCCCTTTTACAGGGATAAATGAAAGGATTTTTTTTTTATTTCGTAATTAAAGTGCGATTTGGACATGGAATACCCTTAGGGTACTTTTGCCATGAACATCATGGAGTTTTG
The DNA here is from genome assembly GCA_036873755.1 of Hanleya hanleyi. NCBI lineage: Eukaryota > Metazoa > Mollusca > Polyplacophora > Lepidopleurida > Hanleyidae > Hanleya > Hanleya hanleyi. Next base: position 47,326 of record JAVTVY010014698.1, on the reverse strand, counting down.
TTGTAAAGACTACAGTGCATCATGGGATATATTAAACCTTTTTGATTGGTCAATTCAAATTTTTAAAAAGAAATACGGGATTTTCATTGGAGAAATTTTGAAGAGATTCTAGCCGATCATAGAGGCCCTTTAAAGGTTTATTGGCCCATGGTCTATATGGAATACGGATTTATTTATTCAACTCGACAACATACAGGCTCAGTGTACCCACACATTGTGTCTTATATTGAAGAATGTATTCTGTGACTTACTTAATAATATACACTTGTCGACGGCGAGTTTGCCCATTGGGAATGATTTCGCTGTAACCATGCATGAATCTGCATGGTACCAGAAATATAACGGTGGATATTTGAAATATCTTTTAGGAAAAGGAATAAAGCTTATAACCATTATATTGTTTGCTCGTCCAGTGTTTTTACTCGTCCTGGTGGTCTTTTGCAGTCAGGATGTCTTTCAAAAACGGTATCCTAGATTATGCAAATAGGCTTAAATCCTGAATAAAATAATATGGCCCACTGAAGCCTGATTTCGACATATTTATTTTGCGGAAATAAAATTGCCTTGAATTGAATGCAAAATATGATAAAATTGAGTAGAGACTTTTGGGTGTCAGATATTTTCATATCGTCGCCATTTTGAATGTCCAGTGTGCTGTCTGTGGAGTTTCAGATGACCCCAGATGGTGATCATCTCAATTTAATCTATTATTCCTTTGCTGAGGGTTATGCAAATAGACCCAACATAATGGTGTGGAATAGATTGATTTATGGAAGTTTGTGCTTTCATCTAAAAATAATGCCTTCAGGTATGGGCGTGAATCTGCTCAATTTAAACATAATGAAATATACCGGTACGACGAGCATGAAATAATATGAATTTAGATTACCCTTATGGCCGCCATTTTGAATTTACCCATGTTTAAACAGAAGATAGTAAAAATAGATTCAGTATGGGCGAAATGAGTTATATATAGGCTTTGATATTGAGATAAGAATAATGCCTTGAATTATAGGAACAAATGAAAAGCGTGAATTTCATGTCTCCACATACCGACATTTTCAGTTTAACCATTGGATTTCGTCTGAAGATTATACAAATAGATCAATGGATAGGCTAGGATGTGAATCTCTGCAGTTTTGAAAAAAAAAGTTGCACTTTGAGCAAAGATTTATGCCGTCCCCACATAGTCGCTCATTTGAATGTATCCATAATATTTCGAGCTGAAAATTATGTAAATAGATTAGAAATGGACGTACGGTGATAGTTTGTGTTGCGAAAAATTAGCAATTTGCGCAATTTTAACTCAAATAATGCCTTGAATTTGCGTACAACATGAAATGGACGAGTTTCAGATGATCCCACATGACCGCCATTTTGAATTGAACGACAATGCACTTTGCTGAAACTTACAAGTAAATAGAACCGCATTTAGCTTTTTTTTCGGCTCTTATGCTAGTTCTGTTACGTAGGCTATCAAGTGAAATCGTATTATTTCGACAAATATGTCCTTTGGGCCAATAGAATCCTCGTGAACATGACGGACAAGATAGAAGCTCAAATATCATATGCTCCCAACATGGCCGCCATTTTGAATGTACTCCTTGTGTTTTGCACTGGGGATTATGTGAAAACACTAGGTTTGTTCTCCCTTCCTATTGCCACCTGTCCTAATAAAGCAAATGACTCCAAGTCATGAATACAAACGTAAGGTGTGAGTTTATTCCAGTTGTGCAGCTCGTACAAATAGATGACTTATCATGCTAGGGTGTGAATTTATTCCAGTTGTGCAGCTCGTACAAATAGACGACTTATCATGCTAGTTTATTCCAGTTGTGCAGCTCGTACAAATAGACGACTTATCATGCTGGTGTGAGTTTATTCCAGTTGTGCAGCTCTTACAAATAGACGACTTATCGTGGTGTGAGTTTATTCCAGTTGTGCAGCTCGTACAAATAGACGACTTATCATGCTAGACCAATGCTCATATAACATCATATCTTATCATGTAATATACTATAATAATACACCATACATTGGTGTATATGATTGACAACCTGGCATTAAAAACCCAGAGATAAAACATGAACCGGATGTAATGGAAAAGACTCTGGGAAAAGCATAGGTGTCATTTACTATACTACTGTTATCATTGGGATGGGTTAATACACATGGAGATTAGGCTGAAGGTATACTCAAGAAATTCTCTCCCCCCCCCCCCCACCTTGGGGGAAATATTTTGAATAAAAAATATGTGCTGCACGTAGAAAGGGAAAACTCTAGAATGACCATGCGCCCCGCATCTCACAAAACTACCACGTGGCTCGACCACGCCCCCGTTTAGCCCCGCCTCCCTTCAGGCATTGACCAGTACGGCACAAACATTAGTTTGTTCCTCCACGCTGTGCCGGTACAAACTACATGTTTGTTCTCCCTTCCTATTGCCACCTGTCCTAATAAAGCAAATGACTCCAAGTCATGAATACAAACGTAAGGTGTGAGTTTATTCCAGTTGTGCAGCTCGTACAAATAGACGACTTATCATGCTAGCCAAAAAGAAGGGGAATTTGATGAGAGAATCCAAAATCACAAACCCAATTTTCTTGATACCTCCAGCCTAGTGTTCAGATCTTCTTCAAGATACATGTCTTTTGCTGTGTCTGTCTTCCAACGACCATGTCGTTTTAGTGCGACCCCTGTTATACCCTTGGACGAAGCTTTGCTTGCTCCGCCAGCTCTTAAAGAATGAAGGCCAAAATTACCGGATTTATCTACAGATTTAAGTTTACGAACAATGTGCTCTTTGCAAGCCGTGTAACTAACTTTCTTATTCTTAGAAATCAAAACCTGCTTGTTCTTGGACTTGTAGATTGGCTTGAACTAATAATCATCTGAATTTAAGTCAGAACCAGAAAATTTACAATATTTCTCTAACCACCCCACTGGACAGGTAATGCTCCCTATAGAGATAACTACTTCAGAGCCTTTGCGAAGTTGGTCAGTCTTGCTCTTTGATATTAAGATGCGGACATGGTCTGACATAATAGACACCTCACTACATTTTATCTCAGAAAGTTCGCTGAAACGCATAAATCCTCCAAATCCCAGCAGTGCCATGCTAATATCGCGGACATCAGTGAGGTCAGAGTCATTAGCTGCCATATTGCATAGTTCTTGTAAATGTTCAGTGGTGACAATGTCTTTTTTGTTTTTAACCGGCTTTGAAAGTGATCGTTTTGCAGACTCAAGAAGGTTTTTGACAAATACATTCTCAGTTGGGGATAGTTCGTTGGCCATGTCATGATACCATTTTACGCCGTAAAACACTGAATATACATTGTTGATGCCAACGCCGGCATTTATCAATTTGCACAAGAAGAACGCGAACTTAAGGGGGTCAGTTGGTAAAGAATTGAAGTTCTTAGAAGAAGCAAAATTGTGCCATCTCTGAAAACCGTGATCATAGTTCTTTCCTGTGGACTACGCCCTAGAGATGCTCGGCATTTTCTGGAAGATAGCGTTAAGTTCCTCGTCTTGCTGGCTCATCTCCTGTAAACTTCTCCATGTACTGGAACAGTGTATCAGCGGGTCTAAATAAAGAAAAAATTATACACATATTATATACAGGTTTTAGATCACTTTATCTAGTCATATGGTTACACCCATGGTGCATCACACAAACAGGTTCTTGCTCTATTCGTAATATTTAACCCTGAGCCATCCTATGGCTTGAAAACAATGTCTTCCTATGACAATGCCAGTATTTTCCAGTCATCCTAAGACATATTTTGACCCAGTTCTGAACTGCTCCACTCTCGTCCTATGAGGCCATGTCTACCATGCCCACCTGCATACAGAACATGAATGTGTGTTGGTGCAAAAATATTTTGACTGCAGGGTCTTCCTTTCCCCGGCATGATGCTCTATTCTGAGAGCTAACATTTTGAAAGATAGCGTTTCGCCATTGAACAGTTCGTTTCTGCCCTTTCCCTTCTTTATTGAACCATGCAAGTTTGGGATAATGTACCAGTCCATGACAGATTTAGACAAGTGCATGCCATCTGGCGCTATCTGGACCCAGTAAGGGGCCGATTTCCACATAGGGACCACCAAGTACCCTTTCCTTGGCATTCTGCCAGGTGATACAATGTACGGCAAATCAGCCTTGGAGGCGGCAACAGCCAGTTGTTCTCGCCTCCGCCCCAATCGAACGTGAACGCATCTACGCCCTCTGTATTTGGGCACCAGTATCTAGAATTAAATCGCTCGCAAACTGAGTTGTGGTCGGCCGCAAACCTGTCTACACTATGAGGACCCCACCTTTTGTCCAGGTAAGTGAACAAGTCTACACTTAGTCCCCAGTCTTCATTGTCTATGATCCTACTATAAAGGTCTGCCCTCTTGTTTTCGTCCCTTGGAATCCACTGCACTTCCAGTATAACATTGAGTTGCCTACAGAAAGTATATATCTGCAAAGCTATGTGTTGTAGATCTGGTTTCATGCTTCCCTTTTCGGCAATACAACATACATTCATATTGTCAGTAAACCATTTCAATCTCTGATTTGAAATAAACTGGCTCAAACCGTTTAAAGACAGCCAGAGTGCCTGGAGTTCTCTCCATGTGGAGCTTTTCTTTGACTCCTCCTCTGACCACATACCCTGTGATATTGTGTGACAATTTTCGTCATCAGTTACAAGATATGCACCATAACCAGTGTTTGAAGCATCGGAGTACACAATCCTGGTGGCCTTTGAATCGTTTGACCAATTGGAGCCATTTAATTTCGAAACGTTGTTGAGCCAAAACAGAAGCTCTTCTTTAGCGCTGGCACTTAGAGCCAATGGACTGTCCCATGATTGCCTTGTTTCGATACAGTAATACAAGTACCGCGACCTTAACTGAGCCTGTTTACCGAGGGCATGCGACATCGACATTACTTGACCTGTGATGTCAGCCAATTCCCTTGCGCTGGTTATTCCCCATTCCTCAACACGGTGTAATACTTTCTCTATTGCCAGCCTCAATTTGTGTACTCTTTGGTCCGTGACATAAAGCTTGCAATTTTCCAAATCTAACCTATGACCCAGCCATGTTTGCTGCTGTGATGGATCCCAAACACATTTCCCCTCACTTTTAATAAAGCCAAACTCGTCTAGGTCCCTTCTGACCGTATTGCTGTCTAGTATTGCTTGTTGTTTGTTCCTACTGGCAACAATCCCATCGTCTATGTACATGATTGCTCTAATTCCCTTGCCTCTCCAGTGTGAAACCATGGGTTTTGTCAATTTGGTGTACAGAAATGGCCCGCTCGATATTCCGAACGGAAGAACATTGAAAACATAATACTTTGTCTCTTCACCGTATTTCCAGGAAAAACCTAAATATGGCCTATGCGTCAGTGCTATCTCAATATGATGAAAAGCCGAGTGAATGTCAAATGTGAATAAAAAATCCCCTGGTTGGAACATTTGTTTTGCAGTTGTGATATCCTCCATTCTGAATTTGTTTTTGTACACAAATAAATTTATGTGTCTGCAATCTAAAATAAGTCTACATTTTCCATCCTTTTCAGCTACTGTCAATGGATTGACTACTACAGGACATGTGTCTACCCGAGAGATGCAACCTAAAGAGGCCAACTTTTGGATTTCTGTGTGAACAAATTTGGGGCGATCAAGAGCTGATTTGTTGTTCTTTAGTATTTTGCTTGTCGGTGTTTCTATAAATGGGATGCTATATCCGTTTTGTATAACGTCAAGCACGTATCCACTTGCCCCAACTTCCTCCCACTTTTCTATCTTCTCCTTCAGTCGGCCACGTGGAGAGGGGGCGTTGCCTATAATATCATTGTCTGATTGGACGAGAAAAGTGTCTCCGTTTGCAGTTTGACTGACAGATGTTATTACGGTATCAGAAACTATTTCAGATTGGATGGTATGTTGGCCATGCGTGTGATCACGCTGGTGATCATCAGTGAAGGGAACTGAATTAACCCCACTTTGGTACATTGTTTCGACATTCGGATACATGGCTGCGATAAACTCGCCCGATTTGGCGCCATTTAGTGGATATGTACTAAACAATAAATCTGAACTTTCCAACCCAGTACATTCTGTGTTTTGAGTTGTTTGTGTGTATCTATGACAGCCTTGTGAATCGTCAAGAAAATTTGAAGCAGAATCATTCCCCAAAGTACAATCGTTCCCAAAATCACAATATCCGCTAAATAAATTCAATTCGAGATCTGATTCCAACAATGAAAAACTATCGGTACTTATCTGATCAGCGGGCCTCATTGCAGGCGCTCCCAGCGATGCCGCCATAGCCGCCCTTTGCCTGGCCACCTCTGGGCATTCAGAACGATAGTGTCCGAATTTCAAACAGGCCCAGCACTGTGAATTTCTGGATGTTCCGGTGCTTCCCCTGCCCACTGGGGTAATCCCGGACTGTGTTCCACCAATAAAGGCTTGCATCGGTGTCGATGCCGGTAATCCAATGGAATAATTTCCTCTTCTCCCGCGACCACGTCCTCCAACGCCCCATCCCCGCGACTCTTTCTTAGCCTTGTTAGCTGCTCTTGTTTCACTCTTCCGAATTCGCGCCTCATCTTCCTCGTCCGAGGCGAGATCGTCCTGAATGTATTCCTCGACAACTCTCCATCCGTGCTCCGATTTATCTGCGAGTAGGATATGTTTTTGTCTGGATTTTATCTCCTTCATACCAGCTTGTAGCTTTTCGGTCGCCTCGTCTGCTCGTCCATCGGTGATCGCCTCGTGAGCTTCCTCAACTTGTTGCAGAACCCCAGCGTTGAATTTGTATTGCTTTTCGTTCCCCTTTTTCTTAAAAATGTAAGACTTGTCGACGGATGACTTTAGGCGCTTCATTTCCGACACTTGCTCACTAGCAGCGCGTTTTTGACCAGATATTATGTCTGCATGCATCGCGCCCATCTTCGTAGCGACTATGGCTTCCATATGCTCGCAGATATCCGACGTAGAATTACGGACTGCCTTTGCCACTTCTGTTGCTATCATGTCGGACAAGACAATGATATTCTGTCCCTGTGATCCTGCTGTGTTGCTGGGTCCAGGCACTGAATTCGCCGTGTTGCTCTGTTTGGATGCTTCGGTCATCGCGGCTAAAAACTGCTTGAGATTCAGAGGTTGAAAAAATATGTGCTGCACGTTGAAAGGGAAAACTCTAGAATGACCATGCGCCCCGCATCTCACAAAACTACCACGTGGCTCGACCACGCCCCCGTTTAGCCCCGCCTCCCTTCAGGCATTGACCAGTACGGCACAAACATTAGTTTGTTCCTCCACGCTGTGCCGGTACAAACTACATTTTTTACGTACGTTCAACCCTGGGCCTATCACAGGGTATTTATTCTTTCAGTTCGCCACGCTTTTACAATAAAACCTCCCGTCACTCACGTGGATGGGCTTCTTTTATCTCATACATGACAGACTCTCTCTTGAAAGATAATATCTTGTGTTTCTGTTATTTTCATTTCGTGCACTTTTGGAATCGCTACTGTCATAAGAAATAGGTCGTGCTATTATTGACGCGAAAATTCTTGTATGGACGAGGGCTTAATAGATGGAATGTCGGACCTGACGCTTGTATATATAATTGATAATAATAACAGCTGTAATAATCCTGGTACATGTACTATTGATCGTACACTGAACAAAAGGAAGAACAAATACTATAGATGTTATAATACATGGGATAGACTGGTTATCTCCCCTGTTTTCCATGCAGTGGACAGCAACCTCCAAACAGGGTTATCTCCCCTTCTGCCGGTCGATCGACCCTGCCGTTATTCAATTTACATATAGCCCTGTACCAAAACATCATTTCACACGGCTTGAATCTTACCAGCCAAACAGTCCTTTTCATCACACTAAACACTGAGATATTTAATTTTGCAGATGTGAATGTACGGTGGGGATTCATTAAATCCGAAAATCAAACATTGCTTGTTTGTTTTCAAACAAACGACCGTTAGCTTCGATGTCGTGTTGCTGTTTTTGTTGTGAAGAGATGAACAGTTATTTAATTACCAACTGTCACCGATTTTTTTTTTCTTCTGCTCCTTCTTTTGTCTGCCGAATCCCCCAAATGTCGCACTTTTATTAATCTCCGTCAAAGGCTACATGGCTTGGTGAAGACCAGCTGTCCGGAGAATGCCAGGGCCTTTTTTCGCGCTGTATAATTGACTGACGGCAGGATCGATCGACTGACAGTAGGGGAGATAACCCTGTTTGGAGGTTGAGTAGACAGGTTACGGCCGGTGTGATGGCTAAGAGTGTCCTGAAGAATAGTGTCCCCTTTGATATCCTTTCCTATTGCAACTAAGAGCGGACACTTATCTTCAATGTGGAGAAAAATGTCCTACGTGGGTTAAAAGAGAGGAGCCGGACATTCATAACCACCGGACATTCTTAGCCTTCACACCGGTTCAAAATTATGTCTGAATCTAGAATATTCTTCGCATTGCGGAATGCATCGAGTCCGAATAAACTCCCACAGACCCGGAGAATTAAAGACCATGGTCCAATGAAAGGCAACCTGAACTGTGATAACCAATCAGACTGCTGGAATTATCAGCCAATAGAATTTGAATAAGAATTTAGTCCGTATCGGCAGCAAAACGAATGTTGGCCTACAGGGGAGGCAACCAGTCTAAGCATGGTATAACCTTCTCTACAAAAATTCAACATCTGTAACTTTGAACATATATAGATTGCCCTGTTAGCCGTCAACCACCTCAATGGGGCACAATAATTCCTCAGTCACCAGTCATATTTTCGGACATCATTTCCACCCGAGCAGCACGCCGCCGGAAGTGACATCATATATAGTAAAAGCGATGTTTGTGGAAAGTTCAGATTACTTATCATTTCCGCATTATACCTCTGTTGACATAGTGTTGAGAAGTATGGTCTTGAGATTATTTCCTCCGTCTATATGCGGCGAGCATATGAAAAGTAGTTCGCTCATGTACAAAACTGAAGGAGTTATTCGGTCAAACCCAAACAACGCGGTGTGTGCAGGTCAACCTCCAACCAGGGTTATCTCTCCTTCCGCCAGTCGATCGACCCTGCCGTCATTCACTTACACAGGGCGAAAAAACGCCCTGGCATTCGCCACACAGCGGGTCTTTACCAAGCCTTGTAGCCATTGACGGAGATTAAAAGTGCGAGATTTTCCGAACTGTTCTGTATCGCAAGAACTTGAATTAACCAGAATTAATCAACTGCAGCGCGTTTGGGAGATTCGGCAGACAAAAGAAAACAATTAATCGGGGACTACCGGTAATTAAGTTACTGTCCATCTCTTTACAACAACAACAACAACAACAACAACACGTACTCCATCAACGCTAACGATCGTTTGTTTTGAAAACAAATCAGCAATGTTTGTTTTTCGGAATCAATTAATGCTCACGCACATTCACATCCGCAAAGTTAAATATCTCAGTATTTAGTATGTTTGGCTGGTAAGATTCAGGTTTTGTGAAATGATGTTTTGGTACAGGCTATGTTTAAAGTGAATGACGGAAGGGTCGATCGACTCTGAAGGGGAAATAAACTTGTTTGGAGGGTGTGTGTCCGTATACATCAAAGACACGTCGTAAAGATCGACTTAATCCATTGGGGCCAGGTACATATGTGAAGTGACCTGTGAAACGGAGGTGAAGTTGGGTAGAGGTCAGATTTTGAGATCGAAAACGAGGCCGTGCTACGTCATGAGCCAACTCACTTGCGTGCACGTCGCCTTCCATAAGATGTGTTTCCATTATCGCGGAGTGATATCCTATACTTTATCGTATCCTGTTCGGTCTTCATCCGGCGAAGCTCAGACTCAAGAAATCTGATAAATTACAGGCTTTCCGTACCACTTCTGAAACATATATTATTGGAGCTTACAAAAGATACAGATATGAATAACTTCCGAATCATCCCAAGAGGGTTGTAGATCTGTAAGTAGGACAGCACATGACTCAAAAATGGCGAGTTACGTCCATGGAGTTCAGCTGATTGACTGACGACATCACGTGGTGTTGATGTTTGGGGATTACTTCTTATAGTTGACGAAAGTAGGCTGAAAACGGATATGTACGCTCCCAGGGTCTGTCTTACCGCGTATAGATGACCCAGATGGTTACATGTTGGGGTCAACGGAGATAGTCACGTGGTTTTGTATAAAGAAGGGGTGGCTCCTATGAATACATCCTCGCTAAAACCAGGAGTATCTCTATCCTAGATACGCTTTTGGCTCAAAAAGAAACTTGTGAAGATGCTATGAATAGGGAGCCAATGAGAAAGCTCTGTTTAATTCAAAATGGATCGAATGACCAATCTCTTCAGCAATATTTCAGCTATATAGCGACGATCAAACAAAATTCTAAGTACTCAAGCCAATAACTTAGTAATCCAACACATTAAAACATACACACATTAAAACTTATGCAACAAACCGATTTCTCTCAAATAACCCAAGACACAATTCTCTCTCGCCCGACTAAAAAGATCTTCCAATGTAGTCGCTCGATGAAAAGAATCTCTTACAATCTTAAAATCTATGTAGTCGATAAGAATTTGTTTGACTGGGAGATCTTCGTGGCATGAAATATACCATGGGACTGGCTTTGACAGACAGTCCTACAGACTATAATTGACGTGTTAAATCACGTCTATTAGTTCGATTTTCATATCTGTATTATTTACGAACAAAATATATATTCTTCCACACATTGATCTGTGAATTATGCAAAAGGACTTTACAGTTTATCGAACTGATCCAATAATATTGTAGGCGAAAATTTCTAAAAGAACTATTTAAAAACACTTTGACAAACACTTCTAATGTATACACTTAGCCATTAGACGCTCTTTTGTGAAGGGCGTATCTTTGCTGTCATTTTAAGTATGATATCGGGTATCCACGGTTCATGTCCTTGGTATGTGAAAGTAGAAAATCCAAGGTATCAAACTTACATGGTTTTCTGCACTAACTATAGTTCCGTTCAATATCACATACTTTAATAAGCGTGATTTTCGTTGGCAAACAATTTAGAACTCTGGATGAACTACTACTTTATATGCAATTATAACACTCGGGTATACATGTGTATCTTCTCATATGGTAGTTAAAGTATTATCGTCACTTTCTCAACAGGAATATTATACTATATATTATACTATATATTATACTATATATTATACTATATATTATACTATATATTATACTATATATTATACTATATATTATACTATATATTATACTATATATTATACTATATATTATACTATATATTATACTATATATTATACTATATATTATACTGCCTTCCAACACATCGTTCGGAAAAAGTTGGCTTTAACATATCGTTGGGAAGTGTTGACCGCTTTCTTCTCTCAACATATCATTGGCAATTTTAGTCGTTTTTCTCTACGAGCACACCACTGGAGAGTGCTAGCCGCTCTGTTCTTCTAACACACCATTGGATAGTGCTAGCCACTCTGTTCTTCTAACCATTGGATAGTGCTAGCCACTCTGTTCTTCTAACACACCACTGGATAGTGCTAGCCGCTCTGTTCTCCTGACACACCATTGGGGAATGCTAGATTCTCTGATCTTCTTACACACTTTCGGGAAGTGTTAACCGCTCTGCTCTTCTAACATATCTTCGGGGAGGGCTAGCCGCTCTGCCCTTCTAACACACCATTGAGGAGTGTTCGACTCTCTGTCCTTCTAAACCACCAGTGGAGAGTGCTAGCCGCTTTGTTCTCCTAACATACCATTAGATAGTGCTAGCCTCTCTGTTCTTCTAACACACCATTGGATAGTGCTATCCGCTCTGCTCTTCTAACACACCATTGGATAGTGCTATCCGCTCTGTTCTTCTGACACACCATTGGATAGTGCTATCCGCTCTGCTCTTCTAACACACGATTAGGGAGTGCTACCCGCTCTACTCTTCTAACACACCATTGAGAGAATGCTGGCACCACTACGCTTCCAACACACCATTGGAGAGTGCTAGCCGGCCTGTTCCTCTAGCACACCATTGGGGAGTGTTAGCCGCTCCGCTTTTCTAACACACCATTGTGGAGTGTTCGACACTGTCGTTCTAGCACACCAGTGGAGTGTGCAACCCGCTTTGTTCTCCTAACACACTATTGGATAGTGCTAGCCGCTCTGTTCTCCTAACATACCATTGGGGAATGCTCGATCCTTTGCTCTTCTAACACACCATCGGGAAGTGTTAGCCGCTCTGCTCTTCTAACACACCTTCAGGGAGGACTAACCGCCCTGTTCGTCTAACACACCATTTTGGAGTGCTAGCCGTTCTGCTCTTCTAACACACCACTGGGGAGTGCAGGCCACCGCTATACTCTTCTAACACACCACTGAGGAGTGATTGCCTAGCTGATCTTATAATACATTATTGGGGAGTACTAGACGCTCTGTTCTTCTAAAACACCATTGGGGAGTGATAGAAGCTCTGCTCTTCCAACACAACATTGGGGAGTGATAGCCGCTCTGCTCTTCTAACACACCATTGGGGTGTGATAGCCACTCTGTTCTTCTAACACACCATTGGGGAGTGATCGCTGCTCTGCTCTTTTTACACACCATCGGAGAGTGCTAGCTGATCTGTTATTCTAACAAACCATTGGGGAATGCAAGCCGCTCTACTCTTCTAACACACCACTGGGGGAGTTATAGCCGCTCTGTTCTTATAACACATCATTGAGGTGTGCAGCCGATCTGTTCTTCTGACATCATCGGGGAATGCTAGCTGCTTTCCTCTTCTAACACACCGCTCTGGTCTTATAAGACATCATTGAGGAGTGGAAGCCGCTTTGTTCTCCCAACATTTCCCTTCCAGCATATCAATAAAAACCGTTGGCAACTTTGTTCTTTCAATATATAATTGAGAAATGTTGGCCGTTTTTCGCTTTCAACGAGTGGTTTCTATGTTTTGCGGATCGCCATGTTTTTGCAACATATAATTGCAAAGTGTTGGTAATTTTGTTCGTTGTGGAGTGTTGGCTACTATGTTCTCCCAACAAAGCATTGGTAATTATTTTCGGCCATTATAGTCTTCGAGTCTATCCACTATCAGCTGATGATAAATGATATCGGCTTCGCACATTGAATGATTATGTGGCCATAAGTGAGACAATCGTGGATTGCAGTTACCTAGTGATTGTCGGATCTGGACAGTGAACATACACGCATATGCATTCATAAGAATAATCGCTTTTATGGCGACATTGGCTACTCAGCCAAACCATTGAAGTTGTCGGGTGAGCTAATAAAGGCTAAATGCCATGGGTATTTCACGAGCCCATTATTTTCTCACTTCAGTGTTTTGACAGGCCGTATTTATTTGTTTTTCCATTGTGTAAGATACGAGTCTACGTGCCTTCCTTAACAGAAATGTTAAAGGGAAGCAGTGGGTGCCTTCAGTACTCCGGGTAAAGTTTCAGTGTTACTAGTAGTGACAAGGTGTTTGTATGAATAATATCATTTGTAACGACACAGCAATCGTTCGGCGAAGGTGTGCAGCAAAATTGCGCATGATATTATATTTTCAGTCTGCAAAGAAGCACGCGGGGAGCACAAGTCGTTGCTCCGCCATAAACAGCCATGCCGATCTCCAGTGGGGCGAACGGATGGCCGATTCGCCATTTTAGAAAGGCACCACCAGCCCCTGAACCCAAACTAAAACGGTTCATCAATGTTATGCCCCATGATACATATTATTTGAATGATAGACCTCCTGTTCGGCCACCTGTGGCTCAAACGAAACCGAAACCTCCACCTCCCAGTCCGTCCCCACCTCCCAGTCCTGAACCGAGAAGGAAACGATACACCCCCTCACCAGATCCGGAGCCAGGATGTTTTGGTAGGGGCGGTGGGGGTGGTGGAGGGTGTGGAGGGTGTGGCGGCGCGTGTGGAAAAGGCTGCTGTGCTCGTCTCTGTGTGGGCTCCGCTTGTTGTTGGTCAGACGATGACTACAGGAACTTTGGACAGGTAAGTTATCGAAACAATCTGTGCCGTAAAACACAGCGAAATTAAATGTGTTGCTTCAACACAAACATTTGTGTTGAAGTGAACACGATTTTGTATTGAAATCTACTATCAACGCAACTTCTTATCGAGTTTAACACCATTTGTATTATTTTCAAGACAATTCTGGTATTAAAATGTCTTCAGCACAATTTCCTGGCCGTGATTTTATGGAGAAGATTTCGAGAATATTTATTTTAACATGAAAAATAGTCATTTGAATCTAAAATAATATGTTTGTTTAATATACATGTACATACCCTCCCAGAAATGGGTTTAGGGATCGAGATATTATCTGTGTCTATAATCCGGAACTCATTTATGTATACATTAATACTACAAACTCTAAACGTAATTTAATTCATGAGCTTTCGATCCTGTTGACGGAGCCTTTAACAAACATATATAATTTGAAATTGACAAATGTCGAATATTTGACATTAATATTACTGAAGGTCCCACGTTGAGTCTAAAATACTATCTTACATGTATATTGCCTGGTAGATTTCCGCGTATTTTTAGAACTGTTCTTAAGACTGTAATATAACAGCAAAATTGGCGATTTGAATTCGCATATGTGATGTTTACACCTGTATTATGTACACACAGTGTTTTAATAGAGCACAAAAAGTAACCAGTATATTTTTCCGGCGAGCTTTTAGTGCCATGGGCACAAAGATAAAGGATAAATGAAATAATTGCTTTGTATGTGAAGTTAATCAAGCTGAATTCTGTTAGAATCCAAATCATAGAAATTTAGATTTTTCTTGTGGTGAAGTCCATATGGTGAAGATCCTAATTGAAAATCATTGCGAGATATAATTGAATGAAAATTGACTTATGACTGAGCGAAAAGAACTCCCTGACACGCTTTTGTATTTTGTGGAATTTACGGGAAGGATTTCCCCATTTAACAAAAAATATGACACCTCAACTTAAAGTGATCGTAAACCCTCAAGTAAAGTTTACATCAAATGAAAGACCATTGCGAACAGTGTCGGAAAATATTTATTTTAATTTTTTAGGATTTTATTACAGAGTAAACTGCAATTAAAGCATGGTTTTCTATGGTGGTCTGTTGCAATCACATTTAGGTCCAGTGACGTCACACTGTCCTAATACATATATTTCTAACTCTGTATGTACTTTCCAGTGCTTGATTCAAGCTTAAGATATGTATACTTTGAGTTTCAACACAGACTCACTGTTCCAATGTGCATGTTCCAAAATTTGGGAAATTAAATGCAAGATTCAAATTGAGTTGACACTCATGAGTCACCATCTCCCAGATTTTGATGAAACATGCACATTGGAACAGTGAGTCTGTGTCGAAACTCAAAGTATACATATCTTAAGCTTGAATCAAGCACTGGAAAGTGCACACAAAGTTTGAAATATATGTATGAAGGCAGTGTGACGTCACTGGACCTGAATATGATTGCAACAGACCACCATAGAATATCATGCTTTAATTGCAGTTTACTTTGTGTAATAAAATCGTAAAAAATTAAAATAAATATTTTCCAACACTGTTCGCAATGGTATTTCATTTGATGGAAACTTTACCTGAGGGTTTACGATCACTTTAAGATCAGTCTCACTTATGTCAAATAACCAATCTCACGAATATATTATATACGAATACAGCTTTCGTTTAAGGTGTTGTTGGATATGAGATGTTGTTGGGGTTGAGGTGTTCTTTGGTTTGAGGTATTCTTTGGTCTGATGTGGTTTGGTTTGAGATGTCATAATTATGTTATAAGAGAAAATCCCTTCCGTAAAAGCCGCCAAACTACCAAAACAGGCCAGAGAAACGCATAAATTCTGATTATATTATTATATCCTATAATTCCTTCGACACTGAAAATTGGATTCAGCTCAGACAAATTCAGCTTTCTTAACTGAATTGTAACACCTAAAGGAGTTATATTCGAGTAAACATCACATATCCTTTCTCAATGTACACTCCTTTAATGTACTAAAGTCTGTCCATTTTAATTAGTCGCCTACTTTGCATGGAGCTTGTCAAAAATCAATAGTTAGCTCTGCATAATTTTTTTTGCAGCCTGTAAAACAAACTGAACTCTACAAATTGACTACCATAACTCCGTCATATTGATAATATTTCACGGTTTGCATGAACTTTGTAATTCTCTTCACATAAATCTCCAGTATAGTTCTGTCTTGTTCCGGGACTCCAAAAGGGTGATGTCATAATGTACTCGTGTTAACTCGGTTAAAGATTACACAACAATCAATTAAGAAGGGGGATTAACGGGAGCTTTATTATAATCTATCTACTGCTCCATACATGATATAAAATAAAAGCGCGCCATATTAAGAACATATACGCATCTAAAAATATACATCGCGCCACAGATAAAACACATCGCGCCACAGATAATCGCTTTAGATCAGCATATTCATATTGCAGTAATTATTGATATTGCATAAACAGTGCTAGCGCTCAGTGATAACCAATTTAGCAATAATAAATGTTACTGGACAGTTCAATATTTTGTGCACCACAATATATATAGAGTTCTTTCGCACCACAACCTTTGTAGGAAGTCACAGATGTCCTTTCAGAGTTCATAAAATGTTCCAGTAAAGCAAAGGAAAAACCGGGTAGAGGTGGGAGGGAAAGTTAGCATGTACTAACGTGTGCTGAGCGCGAACTGATTTACTGCTCAGCAAGACGGCATATATTGGCATAACATAGACCAATTGCACATGCGTAATTAGCGATTTAAATATCTGTGACAGACCGCACACTTGTTGTGGCACTTTAAACTCTATTAACATGTTAATACCCCACAAAATTCAATATTGCCGTATACGATGATATGCCGTTTAACATTCGGCAAATTGACCTGGCATGGTCGGATATAAGCGACATCCACTGACCGCCTGTTATTACATTATACGACCTCAATGAACTTTGTTCGCTTGAACACAAATACATTGAGGTCACCGTATGGGGTTGAGTCCCTTTACTGGAGTTTAACTTGGAGATAATTACAAAGTTATTTCAGGCGTGATATATCATCAATATGACGGAGTTATGGTAGTCATTTTGTAGAGTTCGGTTTGTTATAAACGCTATGAAAAAAGAAAATAGCTGACTATTGATTTTTGATAAGCTCCAAAAGTAGACATCTAATTAAAATGGACTGATATTAGTAGTTTTGTTATAATCATGCAATTGTTTCTTTCCATTAAATATCTTAGTCCTTTTATATTTTGTCATGTGTTGAATGTGGTATAACTTGAAACTGAATACATGATCGGTACTTTCAGCGCGGACGATGGTGGTCTCGGGGTGGAGGCGCGGGCGGACGGGGGTGTTGTGGCAGTGTGTGTTGTCGTTGCTGGCTCGCTCTGCTCCTCGGGTTACTGTTCCTCCTGCTACTCTTGGCGATCATCCTTGCTCTAATCTTCGGTCTACAGGCTTACAGTACGTTAATATTAGGTTATAACTTACACACACGGTACCCACTTATGGCAATCCGTTTTTTCATATAAAACAATATTTTGATATTTAGTTTTTCGTATTTATTAGTTTATTTTTGGTATCAAAAATTGTTTTTTAAATACCAAAAATATTTTTTTTATATCAAAAATCTTGATTGATATAAAAAAGTCTTTTGTTGATATCAAAAAAGATTTTTCGATATCCGTATAAAATTTTATTATTGATATATCGAAAAGAATTTTTTATATTAAACAAAGAAATTTTGATACAAAAAAAAATTTGATTTGGGAATCCGAACCAAAAATTATAACCTAATAATTTTGGCCCAATACTATTAAATTGGGTACCTCACGTGTTATGCAAAACTACCAATATGGTTTAGCTCGTTTCTCGATTATTTTTACAGTATATCCACACATTCAAGCTTTACTTATTCTTCATTTACCTTTCAGACCGCAGAAGTACAGTAACGACAATAAACGGACAGAATGTCTACTACTCTGTGTTGGGGAAGTACCAGAACTGTACCGACCCGTCTGGCTCCACACCTAACCCTACTGTTTTTCCGCTATGTAATGTAACGACCACATCACTGGGAACGACCCCATTGGGCTTCACCACGCCATATGCGGACCCCACTAATGCAGGCGGAAGTGCATACTTCCCGACAGGTGGCGCCACTTTAGCAGTCACCATCTTGGTTTTGATGCTGAACATATTTAAATGAAACTAATGTGATTGCAAAGGAAGCACATTCGCGAGAAATGTATAACACCCCTTTGAAAACTTTCCTATCACACCGTGGAGCATATTTATTATATTAAATTTGCGAATGGTATTTGAATTGTCTCACAGTAAGATTATACGGGCATGTTACCCACGTGACCGGGTGTTACCCACGTGACCGGATGTTCGCACACCACTGATATCAACAACCTCGCTGGGGGTCTAATAATACTCCAGCCACCATTCAGATTTTTGGACAGGATTCCCGACCGCGCGCACATCGCCGGAAGCGACATCATATATAGTAAAATAGATGTTTGCCGAACATTTCGATTACTTTTCAAGTCTGCATAATACCTCTGTTGACCTAGGGTTAAAAAGAATTATCTGGAGATTATTTTCCCTGTTTATCTGGACAGAGCATATGAAAAGCAGTTCGCTCATGTGCAAAACTGAAGGAGTTGTTCGGCCGGATTCAAAATGAACCGTGCGTACCCTCTGAAACAATTAGATTGAAAATTCAATCTATCGGGTTCGAATTAGTGACCAATCCATTCGATTGAATATTCCATCTATTAATCTAGTAGATTCAATTTTCCGTCTACAACCGATTCCTTTTTATCGTTTTCAATCTATTAGATTGAATATTTTCATTTTGGTCACTAATTTCAATCTGATATATTGAATTTCAATCTAATTATTTTAGAGAGTACGTGGGTTTTCCCCTATACGACATAGCAACGTAGTAAAGGTCAGCTTCCGCTATTGGAGGCAGGTGTGTTAATGAGTCTGTGAGATGGAGCATGCGCTGTGGGGAGGATGCACTGATATTTGTCGTCTTAATGTGAGAACTAAGAACATGATCAATATACATGTATATACTATTGGATAGCTTATTTCCCTGGGATTTCATATACCGCTGTACGAATATATCGGTTGTGAGACGGATAGGCATGACGTCATTCCAATGTAAATGCTGTCTTTTCTTAAAATGATCCTACAGTATTTTATGTAATACTAGTATTTAATTATAGTGTAAAATTGTTTTTATGTAATATTTAAGTACAGACTACACTTGTTTTAAGAATCTACTTTGTTATCATTGTCATTATTATTATTAGTTGTCATAATCGTCGGTGATATTAGCCTTTGGCTCAGTTCAAAACTGACGTTAAATAAATACTTATCTTATCTTCAAACGTTTATTTTCGAGAAGTTTCAAATTTCCCATTAAATTGTTAATTTTGCCGAGTAGAATAATCCTTCAACAAAGTATCATTGCCACAGTTTTTCATACTTTGGCCATGATATTTTTTCTGTGTATTTTTCTGTGTTCTCAATTGAACAAAATTGGTTAAAATGGCCTGGTCAAATGATTACATACGTATATATTATGTTAATGAGAACTGAATTTGAAAAGTCGATAAGCGTTTTCATTTTATTTTCTTAAGATGACCCCATCAGCTTGGAATATATTTCATGAAATTTAGTTTCGTGAATAAACTGGTCAATTGACCAAAATTGGTTAATATGAGATGGTCAAATTATTTCATACCGTACTTTTATGTCAATGAGAACCGAGTTTGAAAAGTCGATAAGCGTTTTCATATTTTTGTTTCAAACCTGATCAGCTTGGTATATTATTTCATGCGATTCAGTTCCGCGGACAAACTTCCAAAGGATGAACAGAGACGAACAGGTTGCTATGTTTTGGGGTTACGGTAATGGATTGTAAAGTGTTGTATGTACGAGTCTATGGCGCATGTGCAGGGACGAGCTTGTGATTTCCTTCCCTGATCCCAGGACATACAGCACCGTACAATATAATAATTTATTTATTATACATTTTGAGACAGAAATGAAAAATAAATGTATATAGCTGAACAAATTCTGCTTGATTTATTTTGAATGTCACTATTGGCAAATTGCCAGCACCCTGATCCTGCAACTGCAGGTGATGGACAGCTGTCTGTAAACAGCTACTGTCCAATATGAAGGCAGCCATCCAATAATATACAAAAAGTATTGGACACTTGGGAGTATATACAATATAGTGGGGGAAAACACACCGGTGTATGATAAATTTGGATACTTTTAATGTGAACGCCGTCACGGCCATTATTTCATGGATGCTTGCAACCGGTACATACAAGCCTAACAAACAAACGCTCTCTAACGTTTGGAGGTGAGACCAATCTGAACCAGGCCCAGCCTATTTACGATGACGTCATAACTCCGAAGTCCGTTTTTGCATTCTTGTTTTCGTCTGGAAATAGATCTATTTGAGTGCAATTGCAGTAAATATAATTCGCGATACTCTAAACGTCACTTCCGAGGATGACGTCACTTTCGGTGATTACGTCACTTCCTGTGATCACGTTACTTCCACCAAATGTCAAGGGCCAATGGTCAAAGTATTTGCGTGTGACTGTATGGTCGAAAATGTAAGGCGTTACGATAGGGCCTTAAGGCGTTCATGGGATATATAAACCCATCAGAGCTTCTGAGCCATTTCACTATATAGGGAGTTGAAGCGTTACGCTAGGCGTTGGCAGGCGTTGTTTTGTTACGTTCATAAAAGCTAGCATATTCCAAAGACGTGCACAGTCGACGTTCAACCGTCAATATGGGTTATAATATTACCAGGTGCTGGTTAAAGAATTGAGTGTTAACATATCATCATCAAATACGTCTACTTACTCCCAAACTGCACTTACTCTAGAAGATTTATTTAACAATCACAAAAAGTTTCTCGAGGAAAGAGGTATTCGTCTTCCAACCAATCATAACGACATACCAAAAGTATACTGGACTCCCAAAATGCATAACTCACCATACAAAGCTATATTCATAGCTGGTTCTAGAAGCTGCACTACCAAGCTTCTTTCAACCCTATTGACGAGGGCCCTTCAGGAGGTAAAAGCATTTTGGGAAAGGTACTGCGCCACTATTTCTAAAAACTCTGATGTTGAATGTATGTGGATATTGAAAAACTCAAAATGTCTTACGGAAGAACTTGATGCTAAAGGTCACATGCCGTACAGACATGTATCCACATGGGATTTCTCGACTCTCTATACTACAATCCCTCATCAGGACCTTATTGCCCGTCTAAGTTCATTAATAATATCTGTGTTCAAGAAAACTGATCGTAGATATATTAATGTCGGAAGCCATAAATCATTCTTTAGCTCTACTACATACAAGAGATATCATTCATGGGATGTTTCTTTGTTTATAGAGTTGCTCGAATTTCTCATTAAAAATATCTATGTGAAATTTGGCAACACAATATATCGGCAGCATATAGGTATTCCAATGGATACTAATTGCATGTGCACCCTTGTTGGCTGACCTATATCTGTTCTCTTATGAATATGACTATATGCAGCCGCTTTCAAAAACCGATCCATTCAAAGCCCGTTCCTTCTCATTCACCAAACGCTATATAGACGATCTTCTCGCTGTGGATAATCCCTATATAAATGACGCAGTGAAGGATATATATCCACCTTCACTGGATTTGAAGGAAACTACAGATGGCCCTACAGGCACATCATATTTAGATCTATATCTCTATAAAAATGAAGCGGGCCTTCTCTCTCGTCGACTTTATGACAGAAGAGATGATTACAATTTTGACATCGTAAACTATCCCTTTCTGGACAGTTATATTCCAGTGGAACCTGCATATGGCCTATACATATCTCGCCTAGTAGCATTTGCTAGTTCATGTGTTAAAGGTGACGACGAGGATATTCTGTAATGGACGACGGCTGAATTCAGAATGACGGACTAGACGCTTGTAATACATATTTAGTGTGCAAACGCACGTTCACCAGACACTACGATATGATGCGACACCAGAAGAATATGCATGGGTATGAAGACACCAAGGCACAAGAATCCGATGCAGATGCTGAGAGCATATCGGCTGATTCTGAGGGTCCACCGACTGATACCGACACAGAGGCTGCTGAGAGTCTATCCACTGATACAGACAGCTCGCTTGCTGATAGTCAGCCAACGTCCCAGGGAAGCCTGAGTGAGGAAGAACCTACCTTTTGGGATCGCATTTGGCAATTTCGACATCGTAAACTATCCCTTTCTGGACAGTGATATTCCAGTGGGACCTGCATATGGCGTATACATATCACGGCTAGTAGCATTTGCTAGATCCTGTATTAAATGTGACGATTTTAATCAACGTCACAAAACATTGTTGCAGAAACTTATAAAACAGGGCTACACCACCAAGCGCCTCCACTGAAAGTTTCTCAAATTTGGCGATACATATCGCATGCTGATAGCAAAATACGAGTGTAGCGTGCAAGATCTATGGCGTTACGTTTCGTAACTTGTGTATAATTCCGCTTAACCTGGGGCTAGGGGCCGTATGAACCCATGTACTTCAAGATCCTCATGGTACTCATATGAACAGTCACAATCAAAGCGTGACTGAGATACATCATTCTTTAGATGACGACTTTACAACGAATATTATGGATTAAGAATACTGATCAGCGATACGAATTTGATATTTTTGGAACATCATGATGTCTTGCCGGAATCATTGAAAACTGTTGACCGCTTCTCTCTTGCAGGAAACAGGCCTATGTTTATGTATACTATGATTGTCTTTTTGAATGTGGTGCTAATACTGTTATATGGAATAAGGAATAGATCTTTGGATTATGGACGCGGATATTCTCTAATGGACGACGGCTGAATTATGATTGACGGACCAGACGCTTGTAATTTGCATGAGGTTATTAATCCTCATGCTGAGGCGATCAAGAATGCCGGACAGGATAACTCACAACAGGCGTACATCCAAATATCAGAAAACAGTCATGCCTATCTATGAACAGTATAGCCTGCTACCTCTTGAAATTAAAGGCGACGCCACGCACAGGTCCATCATGAAGACCAAGCCTCACCTGGAAGAGGGTATGGGACTATCCCCAACGAGGCCCTGCAAAATGCGATCGAAATGCACAAAAGGGTGTTCCAGGACATGTTGCCGTTACAGTATCCTGTACTGACCGACGACGGACAAGAGCAAACATGGCTGAATATTGACGCAACACCAAATGCAGGTTTGTGATTGGACAAGAATAGTCGAGAATACGTCCAACGGACAAGAGGGAGATTGGATAAAAGCAGCCGACGATGCGTCTGATACACGGGCAAGAGCATATTTGAATTGAGCGCCTCCCCTAGTTAGGGTATGATGAAACATTGGGGCGAATAAACTATATGAAAAGTTGTGATCTTTCTTTCTCTCATCTGTCTGCGTCATGGCGTTAAGACGTAAGGGACTAGGTATAGAAAACGCAGGGGAACCTACTCCCCAGCGTTAGAGCGTCACTGCGTTTAGACAGAGGTTCAGGAACGCCACCACACGCACCCCTCCACGCACGCACACACACACACATGCACACTCTACCAGGCAGCCAGACCGTACATGGCCTCCACATCTCCCCAAACGTGTTCCTGCGCACCTCCAAAACTGCCCGTTTCCTACTACTCCCGGAGTGCGCATGCGCGTATCACTCCCAGTCTGACACTACCCGATAAGATACCACCCCGATACATTAAGACCAGGGAAGGTCTACCTCTACCCGCGCACTTCCGAAACGGCTTTCTTTCTGCACTACTGCCCGACTGCGCAATCGCAGATGTACGTGACTTCCGCTAGACCTCCAGTCTGACTCTACACCACAAGCGTTCAAATATGACACCCGACACGGACAATTGGAAGCAGGAGGATAGTCCATCCAGGCCGTGAAACTGCCTCCTCAAATGCTCGTTTTCTACTACTATCCGACTGAACATACACAGAATGCCGTTACTTCCAATAACAACCACGCCAGTGGGAATGTACCCCGCGAGCGCTTCAATGTAACACCCAACACGGCCCATCTGGACCAAGGATAGGCCGTCTAGACCCCAACAGGTTCACGCTAACGCCCTTTTTCTATACTACTTCAGGACAGCGCATGCGCGTATTACCTCAAATCTGATTCTACCCTATAAGACCTTAAATAACGTTCATAAAGTTAGACCGCGGTTCGCAGTTCGTTATTCGGGACCAGTCATTCAGCGACTCATAACAGCGCCCCTAGCAGCGCCCCTGGCGTCAGATGTGGGATATGAATATGCAAAGATATAGAGCATGACATTCTCTCTTGCTATACAGAGTTTGGTGTTCAAAGTACTCATAATAAAAAATACAGATTTCCATATCTGAGGAAATAATTGCTGGTCTCCTTGAATAATGAACTGCGAACTGCGAACCGCGGTCTAACTTTATGAACGTCCTTAAATAGGATACCACCCACCACTCCAAACGCTCCCCTGCCCACTTTCGCAACTACCCATCCAAATTACAATCAAGTGATCACTTGAAGATTTACCCTGGTCACTTTTCCACATTCTATCAAATGCGACCAGGCAAGATACCTAAAAGCCATATACAATTCATTCTGTGATATTACTGTCCAGAAAGTGATTGTGTACAATATAAACATTTCAATCATGTTTGTTTCGTAGCTATGGGTTATTCTCTCCAAACCAGTGAAGGTGATATATATCCTTTACAATGTAAGGATTGTCTAAACAAACATATCCTCTATATAACGTTTGGTGAATGAGAAAGAACGAGCTTTGAACGGATTTGATATTTAGAACGTCATGATTTCTTGTCGGCATCATTGAAAACTGTTGACCGCTTCTCTCTTGGAGGAAACTAGCCTATGTTTATGTATACTACGATTTCTTTCATTTTTTTCAATTTTTATGCAAATTAGGTATTTGAATATTGACGCAGAAAATTCATTAATGGACTACAGCTAAATATTGAATGTCGAACTAGACGCTTGTGTGTAACTTGAATAATTCCCGAGTCCTTAATCGAAATACCATTGCAAGCGTCAGATCCGACATATTCAGCCGTCTTCGATAAAAGAATATCCAAGTCACTAATCGAAAGTCAATAATCGAAGGACCTACTTCGTATGACAGTTAGTACCAGTTCCAAATCTGTATATAATAAATTACAAGCGTCTGGTCCGTCATTCATAATTCAGCCGTCGTCCATTGAAGAATATCCTCGTCCACAATCCGAAATCGTCACATTTAACACAGGATCTAGCAAATGCTACTAGGCGAGATATGTATACGCCGTATGCATGCCCAACTGGAATATTACTGTCCAGAAAGGGACAGTTTAAGATGTCGAAATTGTAATCATCTCTTTTTTTCATAAAGTCGACGAGATAGAAGGCCCGCTTCATTTCTATAAAAATATAGGTCTAAAATATGATGTGCCGGTAGGGCTATCTGTAGTTTCCTTCAAATCCAGTGAAGGTGGATATATATCCTTCACTGCGTCATTTATATAGCGATTATCCACAGCGAGAAGATCGTCTATATAGCGTTTGGTGAATGAGAAGGAACGGGCTTTGAATGGATCGGTTTTTGAAAGCGCCAGCATATAATCATATTCATAAGAGAACAGATATAAGACAGTCAAACGGATGCACAATTAGTACCCATTGGAATACCTATATGCTGTTGATATATTGTGTATATAAAAACACAAATTTTTTCCATGGTATCAGCAAGACATCATGCTGTTCACGACACACTGTTTACACACGTGTGTCTGCTCACATAGTTCTCGACCATGTCCTAATTATACCTAAGTTGTTATATGTTGAAAAACATAGAATTCACCATATTCGATTCTACCATACATCGTAGGGCCAGACTGCCAGTTTTCATGTAGAAAGTGATGTTTAAACTGTCCTAATTATTAAACTACTATTGAAGTGAATTGAAACTATGCTACAATAAGTTTATAAATGATGAGAAATGCACCGTGGTACAAATCCAATACATTTGTGCCACAGATTTGAAAACTTTTTTACAGGATCGTTTAATTTGGAATCTTGCCCGGCAATCTGACTCTAAGGAATTCTGTGTGTATCGAATAAAATTATCTCCAGATGCAGAAGACTTCAAATTTCAATTTGTAACTCAACACATGCGCAATGGTCTTTATTTGTACCCGCCGGTAACGCAGTTTACATGCATTTTCTGTGATAGCCGAGAGGGGCCATCGAATATCGCCCTTCAAACATTTTGGGCGAAGTCGCGATAGCGCGAAAACGCGCCTGCGATAACGCGAAAATGCGAAGCGATAGTGCGAAAACGCGATGCGATCGTAAAACGCGATGCGATAACGCGAAGCCATAATGCGAAAACCCGATATTGCGATGCGATAACGCGAAAATGCGATATTGCGATATTGCTATATTGAGAAATATCGCGTTATAATTCCGCGATAATGAGCGATATCGCTCAATATCGCTCATTATCGCGCAATTATAACGCGATATTTCGCAATATCGCCTCGCATTTTCGCGTTATCGCATCGCAATATCGCGTTTTCGCAATATCGCTTGGCATTTTCGCGTTATTGCATCGCGTTTTACTTTATCGCATCGCGTTTTCGCACTATCGCTTCGCATTTTCGCATTTTCGCACTATCGCGACTTCGCCCAAAATGTTTCAAGGGCGATGTTCGATGGCCCCTCTCGGCCATCATAATTTTCGGACTGCCTTAGTTTAACCTGAGATAGTTGGTCCATAAAGTATCTGGTGGTGTCTCCAAGGAATACAAAATTGTCGCTGTGATATTCAATATTTCAACATGAACTTTATGTTTTCGTCAGATAATATTGAAAATACGAGGTAAACACAGACATGTATCAGATTTTGGGAAATGTGGACTCCCCAATTTTGGAGGTAAAAATTTGTTTCCCATGAATAACTTTTAAAATTCTAAAGATTTGCAGTTTTTTGTCAATGGCGCACATATACCTATTTGAGAATGTATGATTATATGCTCCATTGGCAAAAAAACTTCAAATTTGTTCGTCTTTTTAAAGTTATTCAAGAAAAATTACTTTTTTACCTCCAAACCAGAGATCTCTCAATCCCCGACCTGTATATCTAGAAAGAAACTTTCATGTCCGATGCTTAATTAAATCGCCTGACCGATGCATGGTTTTCGCTGCCTTCGAACTAACACTTTAGCATGTCATGGCAGAGAAATTGTAACTCGCGAAAGTTTCGTCGCAACTGAAAAAACCCTAAGGGAGATTAAAAAAGCAACAGAAGTACATCACATGATATCTCCCAGTATTGAAACATTTGATTGGTCAATTCAAATCTTCAAATGGAAATCCGGCATTTTCATTGGCTACCGAAAAAAATGGAAGAAAATCCCGCCAATCACAGAGTTTCGGTAAAGGTTCTTTAGATATTATAGAGTTATTTTTCATCATGTGATTTTCAAGCTCCGGGGTGAAAACTTGAAAAATTTCCGAAAGTCTCATTGTCTCGAAAATTACAAGTGCGTTCCAACCCTCTCACATAGCAGACACAATCTTGACCAAAGCAGCAAAAACAACGAGTGCATAAACTGATGACGTAGTGCGCAAAGCTGCGCTTATTCTGGATTCGCTCCCGTCGAGAACAACTCGAGTTGTTGTATCATAACACAGGATAAGGGTTGTAGTTGGGTCACCGGATGTTGTTACTCCTGCGGAAGTAACGCCCGTAGTGGTAATGACCGTTGTCCGGCATGGCTGGTCCAACCCGTAAATGAGGTACCGTGGATCTTTCAGAATTGTCAAGTCTTGTACTGAATTTTCGTTCTGGGCCCCTAAAAGAAAATTAAGAAGAAAAAAAAAGCATTATGAGGATATGTGTGAATGTGCGGAGAACCCCGCCGATCTCAAAGCTCACGCTGTTTTTACTACAAATACTTTCGATAAGGCTCTCTGATGAACTTAATATTATTTTTATTTCATACACATTTGGAATTGGTGCTGTCATACGAGATGGGTCTTTCCATTATTGACGAGGAAATTATTTCATGGACGACGGTTGAATATTGAATGTCGGATCTGACGCTTGCTGTTGGCATAACGGTTCACAGCAGGCAGCATTTTGTATACTTCTGTAGTGTATAACTGAAATGGCCGTCGAAATATTGTGTATAGTAGCTGTCGAAATATTGTGTATAGTAGCTGTCCCGATATTGTGTATAGTAGCTGTCCAAATATTGTGTATAGTAGCTGTCCAAATATTGTGTATAGTATCTGTCCAGATATTGTGTATAGTAGCTGTCCAAATATTTTGTATAGTAGCTGTCGAAATATTGTGTATAGTAGCTGTCCAAATATTTTGTATAGTAGCTGTCGAAATATTGAGCATATTAACATATACTATTGATGTCCACATTTTGATCTTTGTGAGTTTTGAAAAGAAGGTCAGTTCAGAGTGAACTTGACCTAGATACCCTTATAAGGTAGCAGCGTGCCAAACACTGCGACTATACATCAATTTGCTTCAAAGATACTGATAATGTGACTATGATAACTGTTCACATTTTGACCTTCGCGATTTTTGAGAACAGGTCAAGGTCAATCAGCAGCGACTTCGACCTAGGGGCTGGAGAAGGACACTATACATCAATTTGCCCATTACATATTGTGTTCACAAGCGAATAGCACAGCTATGACAAATTGGGCTGTGGCCGTTGAAGAGAGTTCAAGGTCATTTACCTGGAGGCCATCATAATGAAATAAGATATTGTGTTCACAAGTAAATATGATTGCTGTTCATGTTGTGACCGCTGTGAGTCAGTCTCGATTAAACTTGACCTGAATACCATCATAAAGCATCATTGTACCACATATCAAAGCTCCATAGCCCAATATGTTCTTGCGATATTGTGTTCACAAGAAAATAAGACCGGTATTCACATTTTCCCCCGTGACCTTTGAAAATAGGTCAAGATCAGTCTGCAGTGATTTTGACCTGAATGCCATTATAAGGCAGCATTGTACCAAAGATCAGTCGCTAGCCCTCCATGTTAATCAGATATTATATTCTCAAACAAACATGACAGATATACGCGGTTTGACCTGTGACCTTTGGGCCTCAAGCAAACATGAGAGATATACGCAGTTTGACCTGTGACCTTTGGGCAAAGGTAAGTTCTGAGTGACCTTGACTTAGCTGCTCTCATAAAACATCTCTGTGGCAAAGATCAAGGCTTTAGCTCAATCTGTTCCTTAGATGTAGATGCTCCTCACAAGGAACTATGATTGCCATTCGCATTTTGAACTCTGTGACCATTGCAAATAGGTCAAGGTCAGTCCTGAGTGAACTGGACCTGGACACCCTCATAGAGCAGCATTATACCGAATACCAAGGCTCTAGCCCTCTATGTCATTGAGATATTGCGTTCAAAATATTCGGGATTGACATTCATGTAAAAGAATTTACCCTAGCTGGTTAACCAGTTTCGAACGTCAACGTCCGCGTATTCGATTGAAACCGCATGCGAGACTATGATAAAATAAAACGAATATTCGTTATTGAGTTAACCATCTCTCACCTGCCACAGCGAAGTATATAGCAGTAGCCAATGCAGCAAGAGCGAGCAGAACCAGCAACGTCACCCAGAATATCATACAACATTTCCGGCAACTGCACCAACTCCGACATCCCCGACAACAACTTCTTCCCTTGGAACGGGAGGCCTGTTGAGAAAGTCAGATAAACTTCTCATGGTAAGTTAAGTTTAACCGAATTTATATCTTCAATATAATAATAGATAGCAAAAAGAAACCACGGGGTCATATGTCGTAAGAATATCTGGGTGATTTGTGAAATCTCAGTATGAAGAGGTAATATCTCATTTCCACACTTATGACTTCTTACTATACTAGTATTTACATAGTATCCATACACACATATCCACAGAGATATATACAGGTTTTCTGTGAAAAACTACGATAAGAGAGAAAGAAAGAGAAAGCACGATATATGTATGCCCATACCATTGTCAAATTATGTTTACAACTCGGTTCACTACTATTTTGAATAGTATTCTTGTTGATTTAATGCATGTACAACAACATGCTTGCGTATAATTGAAACAAAAATCTTCAATCGTCATCAGGTCACTGTTGGATATCAGCATGGATATCTTTGAGAAAAGGTGTGGTTTGACTCAGACATGCTTACAAAGCAATAGTTAATTAATTCATTTTTTCTCGACTCTTTTCAACATTACCTTGTTATATCCTTTTTGTCGACGGTAAGAACGATCATTCTTCTCGTAATCCCTTTCTTTGGGTCGACCCTGGCGCCCCCTGTCGTCATAATCGTGCTTCTCACGTCTGCGATCGTACGGCGATGGTGTACGATTTCTTGGGTTACGTTCTTGTTTCCGATCTGGGGATCTATCTCTACGCCTCGGGGACGGCGATCTATTGGGGCGCTGTTGAGATGGTCCCTCTCCGACATACCAGACCTGTGGCTCTCTAATTTTGTGATCCGAGTAGCGAGCCCTGCTTGGACTACCGTCTGGTGAGTATCTTGGCGAATCGTCTTTCCGTTTACGCCTCTCTTGGGGCGGAGATGGAGAAGTCTGGGGATCATCGTATGCAAATGATGTCTGAGTGGCGAAAGTCACTTGTGAGGCGGATGCGGTGCTGGTCGTGCTTCGAGCCGCCTCGGATGGTGGTTTCTCTGGGTTGGACGCAGCGTATCCGGGGGAGGTCCTCGGTGAGTTCCCATCATATTGTTGAGGGCTGGGTCCCAGCTTGTCTGACCGAACTTCAATGACCTTTGGCTCATTCTGTAGTCTCGGGGTGTGGTTGGGATAGATGATACCGTTATGTAATATTGCCGGATCGAGCCCTTTGCTTTCACAGACCGCACAGCGACCGGTCACCGGATCTCGGAAATGCTTCATCAATCTAATAATTAAAAAAAATGCTCATATTTTAACACACATGGTAGTGTGACTAACGTCACAGGACCTTCGAAGTAGGGTTTGATTTGATTTAAGTGTGTACCGGTCACCTAAGTAGGTCAAATTTTCATCAAAAGGTTTTCATCAAAAATAGATCTAGGTCACCTAATTAGGTCAGAAATTGGGACAGAAAGTAGGTCACATTGACCTTGACCCAATTAGGTCAGGTCACATTGACACTGACCTAATTAAGCACATTTCCATGGTAAGAAGGCATTAGAATATGTTTTTGCCAATTTCGAGGTTTATCGGTCACCTAAGTAGGTCAAATTTTCATCAAAAGTAGGTCAGCTCAGAACATGCTGGTAACAGTCACCTAATGCACGTTCATGCCAAAAATCAAGGTTCTAATGTCAACGGTTTTCCTTATTTTGCTGGAAAATGATTCGGATGGACTGACACACTGACTGACTCATTAACGGACAATTTGCAAACGAGAGAAACAGAACTGCTCATAGTTTAATACACATGTTTTGGGTTACAGTGCAGTGACAGAGAAATTGGAACTCTTCTGTTTGGGGAGATTACTTTAGTTCATACACAGAGGTTTTTGGTAGGGCTAGAATATCAGTCAGAGATACCGGTACCACAATGTATGACTCTGTATAACTGGTTTCAATTCTGTGGGAAAAGTGTTCTGGATCTGGACCAGTGTGCATATCTTGCCGTTTGTAAACTTAATTGAGTGTACTAGTTTCATAATTGTGAGCGGGGACAGGGATCATCACTTTCTTGGCATTCTGGTCCACAGTGGTTTGGTTAGTAGTGGTTGTCTTCGTCGATGTTGTTGTTGTTAATATTTGTTTTATTTTTTCCCGTCAAGAATATAATTATTTCCCACCTTTTCTATATACCACAATGACAGTAGATCGGTGTAGGTCGTATAGAAAGCATTTTTATGATATCCGCTGTCATTATGGTGTATGAAAATGTGGGAAATAATTATATTCTTGATGAAAAAAATATAAAAATATATTAACAACAACAACTTCGACGAAGACACCCTCTGCTAACCAAGCCACTGTGATTCTGGCCCCACCAAAGGTCGCCTAAGTCAGCTATTTGTCACTTCATATATAAGGAGTTTCACTGTTTTTATCATCTCAAATATCTTTCTGTAAATATCTTGAATGTTGGAAGTCGACATTAAACCATTAATGCAGACCTACATGTATATGACAAGCCGTTTTGGTATTTATCTGTTTATTTTTTATATTAAAAATAAAAAATGTGCTCCGTTTTGGTATTATTCATTTATTTTTTATATCAAAAATTCTACTCAGCTATTGTACGACATAAGACTAACACATGACGTTCCCCTACACCGAAATGAGGACCAATTTTGTAAGTGTATTTGGTATTTCCTAATATGTATGAAATAAAAATAATAAAAACACACGATAGTTTCCTACAAGAGAGAAGCGGTCAACAGTTTTCCATGATGTCCATCGAGGAATACCGGCAAAAACAACTATAGCATTCGCCCATTGTCAGAGTTTGTAACTTTCTGAACTTTTGATGTAACGGTACTGTCGGTTCACTGACAGTATAGGAGGTATGCAATCTGATGCGAAAAGAATGAATCTTAGCCAAGGGATCAACACCCCAAATATTATATTTCTAATTATCTCAAATTATTTAATTATCTCAAATTAATTAATTATCCCAAATTATTTAATTATCTCATATTATTCGAAAACAGATCTTACATTACCTGTAGCTTGGCACCAGTACGAATATTTTGATAAAATAATAACATTCTCAGAATTTAAAAAAATCACATATCTCTCTCCCAATTCAGAATTTCCATCGATTTAGTCCCCTTGAAATTAATATAATTAAAATTAAATATTATGGGATCAGATAAAATTTAATTTTAATTAGATTACCTTGAAATGAAAACAGTAAAATCATTTCTTATACAACAGTCGTGCCAAACCGTCTTAGAATAACATATTTCGCTGTGTTTGAAGTGAAACATCAATTAACCTTACCTGTTAGGATGACTAAGCCACTCCCCGAACGTTTCCCACAGGAATATCAGAAAATGTCTTGATTCTCAAATCAACCCGTTACTATCTCGAGGCGATATATCACGTTACCTACACTGCACATACATACTGCGGGACAACTTCGTTTATACTGGTATAATGGAGAGAAAAAGGCGGTTTGTCAAGTATGTGTAAATAAAGCAAACCTGACCTGCGAGAATTTGAGAACAAATTGAATTCTAATATTTTTGTCATACGCATTAATGATTAAAATCGCTGTAAAAAGCTATGAACTATATAGTACCCGTGTGATTTGTTCAGGGCGACGAGGAGTGCGTAGTTTGGGTTAACCGCCTGTCCATGCCGTATCCAAGTGACGAATGGAAACATAGTGGACTGAGACATTTCGCCTTGTATCAGATTTACCGTTTTTGTTCGAGTCCGTTTTAGTCCACTTTCTCTATTTACAAAAGCGTTAGACAAATAACGCATAAAAAATTGACAAGTCGACAAAATATTTAAACACTCAAATTTCTAAACACCTTTTAAGCTTCATTGCCTTCAAGGGTTAACTTTTCAATAATTTCTTATCAAATATTGTCATCCAATATCATTTGGGCAAAAGCCAAGAACCGGTACATGTACGTCTTCGCATATCCAAGCCGAACACTACACGTGTTGCCTTGGCTGTTATCTGATTAGAATACGGGTTTGGTGATGTCATAGCTTTTTAATATTCCGTGGTCCATATTAGAAGTAGTGCAAAGTATGACCTCCTTAAAATTCAAATTTAATTGGCTATTCAAAAGAAATTAACATCAATACAACCACCACTGCCATATTTGGAAGTCACACCGGCAGACATCAAAGAAAATCCTCGCTGCACGGTGTTGGCAGGCTCCTATCTTGATTGGCTATATTACATCACGTGCGTTTCCCGGTTTGAACAATTTACTCTATTCATTAGGTCAAGGTAAATGACGGAACGTTAGTGTAGTATTCAACTTGAAATGTGAAGATGGTACATGTACTACACAAGAGAGGTTCTCCTTTCTTTGCTTTATTTAGCAAAATTAATTACAGACTATTAAGAATAAAAATAAATGTCACAGCGAGAAGAATGAAGCCAACCCCAGGAATATTGTCTTTTCCACCATCTGACTTCCTATATATTCACGAAAATTAACCTTTGCAAAGGCTCGTCCCAGCGTGCACTACTCCGAAAGTTACGTGGAGACTTCACATCTGGGCATGTACTAACAGACAAGTAGCAAAGCATGGACCTGGAGTGAATCTAGCTTCTTTTCCCGTACATTAGACTGTTACACTGAATTGCGACAGTGATCACATAAGCTCCATACAAAGATGTGGAAATTGAATGATTCTTTTAACTCATTTGACGTTTGCTCCATTTTTACAGAAAACCCCATTTATCTCTTGAAAAGTATTCAGTCTGGAAACCCGAAATTTGGCAGGCTCATTCCATATTATAGTTGAAATCTCTGTCTCGATTTTCAGGTAAACCAAGTTTTGGAAATCTTCATGTAGCTTCCAAATGATAACTTGGCAATCTGATGAATTTCCGTTGTTTATTTCCTTTACTCGATTAAACAACAACTACACAACAATTAATAATCTGAGACCAGTATTTGGATGAAGTTATCTTTCATGGAAGGGTATTTTGGCGTGACAATAAGTGTGACAATGTAGTGTGATAAATATCCATTAAAAAAAATATAATTTTCAAATCATTTGGAATGACTTGGAATTCATTTGGATAAAGAATAATGATCAGGATGATTAGGATTTTATCTTTAGAACATTATTGAAAACTGTTGACCGCTTCTCTCTTGTAGGAAGCCATCTTTTCTTTTTTATCATTGTTATTTCATACACATTTGGAATTGGTGTTAACTGTCATACGAAATAGGCCTTTCGATTATTTACACGAAAATTCGTTTATGGACGACGGCTGAATATTGAATGTCGTATCTGACTCTTGCTATCTCATTGTTTCTCTCCGTATTTTCATTAACAAAGTTTCCAACAATAACTGATCTGCAGTTTTGAATTGGATTTATATATGCATATATTGGTATATTTTCTCCAAGCAATCGGTACACGACAATGTTTTGTACATATTGTATTTCTTTTATTAGAGTTGTATATTTTTAAACGGAATATACTTTTGTTATTGATAATTGGCTTCTTTCTACGTTAGCAATAATAATTATATTACTATCCTTGGATTTAATTAATTTATTTCCTTGTTTTATGTTGTTATCGACCCATTAGAGTGGACAGGCTGTCTCTGTATCTGTATGGTGTCGAAGTGAATAAATTAATAAATAAGCAAATAAATAAACAAGTTCTCGGGATGTAATTATAAGGCCTGGTAGTATTTTCTTCGGATGTCTGATTTATAACAGATTTGATAAGTTTCAGGTAGTTTTCGTCTTCCCATAGCCTCTTAACCGTATTGACGAACTTGGGTTATTGGCGAACAAACACGCAAACGCAAACTTTTTGTTTTGGTTATCACATATTTTATTTACCAATAATTCGTCTTCCCGTAGCCTCTTAACATTATTGACGAACTTGGGTTGTTGGCGAACAAACACGCAAACGCAAACTTTTTGTTTTGGTTATCACATATTTTATTTACCAATAATTCGTCTTCCCATAGCCTCTTAACATTATTGACGAACTTGGGTTATTGGCGAACAAACACGCAAACGCAAACTTTTTGTTTTGGTTATCACATATTTTATTTACCAATCATATCTTATTTACCAATCATATTTTATTTACCAGTTCACCAATTGAATATGAATTTGTATATGAGGCGGAAAACTATTTTCGATTCAAGAAATCTGTTAGAGATCCTGGACTCTATATTCACCATATGGTTAAAATCTGAGTTTGATTTGATTTGATTTGAATTGTATTAACCATTTATGAAGAGAATATAAATACATAAAATGCATGAAGAGAATTCTTTGGCGGGAATAAAACCTCATGGGGCTTGTTCTATCTCTAAAATAATATAAGACTGCAAGTTAGATGGCATATAATTAGAAACTAAGGTTGGATATCTATTTCCAATGTTGCTGTAAAAATCGGTCAGTAATCAATCAGATATGATTAAGTTGACCAATATAATTTCAAGGCGAGCTTGTGACGAGGAGGCGTTCACCCATGCATCCCCTTCTTTTTCTTGTTATATCTTCTCTTTTCTTAGAGATGTGTGTGCTTTAGGAAAATACTTGAGACTTTCTTCTTTATAAAGTAGTGAAAAACAATTAACCCATGTTAAAGTCAGCTAACCCTTGACTGTTCATTGAGACAATCATCATTGTCTCAGCCATTATATCTGAGTTATCGTTCAAGGTTCAAGTAAGATTGCTAACATCTTGTATGTAGGCTCCTATATGCGCCTCAGCAAGCTATGCTCAATCCGTCACATGGAGAAATTGTGACTTATTAAAACACATATACATGAGCCTCTGTTATGTCAATTAATTCAATTGAACTAATTTTTACCTAATTGTGTATGCAATATCGATTGAATCCAAGTACCCAGACAATCTTGACAATGAAGACTTTAGATAGTTCAAATTAGGACTGCACTGGCTGGATATTTGTTCGATAGATCTACATGTCAGGGGACACAACTCTATTACTAGTATATTCTCCAAGGAGAGAAAAAATGACCTGGCATAAAAATTGCTCTGATTTTATAGTCGATAACAATACTGCAAAAGTTCAGAAGAACACATAAAATGATCAAATGATCAATCCATAGAATGGTCAGTCTACATCTACAGACTATCTACATATTAATCGTAATAATAATGGTATGCCATAGAGGAAATGCAAAATGAACTACTGAAATCACATACACAAACACACCAGTTTTTACCCAGTCAATTCAGATGATCCAGTTTATTTCAAATGGAACAGACGGCTATATGCTATTTAGTTTAAATAATCAGTAGCCTGTGATATTGCGATAATTAATTGGACAATGCAAACTTTGAATTCAGTGACAAAGGATTGGTAATATTGAACGTGTCGGGGGAGATAACTCTAGTATAGGGGGCTGGTTTATGAAGAAACATGAGCTAGCATAGCGAGGTTGATGATATCTTTGATAGCGAATACAAATGTACCGGCAAGCAGACATAAATAATGTTTATATAAATCGATAGCATATTCATGTCCTGAACAGAATAAAGCTCATTATATACTCACGTGAGTAGTAGGGTCTACTGAAATCCGCGTAAATTTCACCCGGATTTAATGACGTCACAGGGGAGGTCATGAGGAGGTGACAGGTTAAAGGTATAGGGGACGCCCCATCGCCTTTCACCTCTGGGGCGCCAGGGGGCGCCACCAGCTCAAGGTCACGTGGAGGTCAAAAGTAGTTCCGGCAACCTGTAACCTTTGTATTCCTCCGCGGACAGAAAGTAGTCCCATGTCAACCAAGTGACTTCCAATGTTAATGTATGGGTTTTTCCCACAATGTCGTGGGTGATCAAATTCTCCGGCAATCTCCGGCAATCTTCAGGGGCGAGAGGGGTCCCTAGTGTACCGATTGGGTTGTATGAGGTATCAATGTGAAGCATTCGTGAAGGGGCATCTGATGGGGTGGGTGTGGGGTTGAAATATCGTCATTCTGCGCATGCGCGGTAGACCAAGGGTATGGAAATAGACGTTTTGGGGTCTAGGGGAGCCACTAGTGGTCCGTTTGGGTTGTATGAGGTATCAATGTGAAGCCTATGTGAGGGGGCATCCGATGGGCTGGGTGTGGGGTTGGAATATGGTCATTCTGCGCCTGCGCGGTAGACCAAGGGTATGGAAATAGCCGTTTTGGGATCTAGGGGAGCCCCTAATGGACGGACTTTACCCCTAAAATAGGGGAAAACACCTATCAACCCTAGTCAAAAGGGCTAATATCGGTCCCCGGGCTTATTGGGACCTGCCTATCAAGTCAATGGGGTGGGTGCATGTAAAATTAGGATTTTTTCCCGAAACTATAAAAAGCGGAATACGGACTTTACCCCTAAAATAGGGGGAAACCCCTATCAACCCTAGCCAAAAGGGCTAATATCGGTCCCCGGGCTTATCGGGGCCTGCCTATCAAGTCAATGGGGTGGGTGCATGTAAAATTAGGATTTTTTCCGAAACTATAAAAAGCGGAACACGGACTTTACCTCTACAATAGGGGTCTGTATTATACAATATAAGGGAAAATGCCTGTATGGGGTATGGGGATGGTCATTTTTTTCGTGGGCTTTACTATGGCTTGTGGGGTCGCGTTTTTCTCGTCTCGCCAAGAAAATGACAATGGGAAGGGTCCCGGAGCGAATCGGTGAAATTTTTGGAAAATGTCACCGAGGTCTGTATATAGGCCCATAGGCTGGCTATATGGGGGTATAGGTTCAACCTGGGAAATTCACACACGTTCATTGTGATATGGGTTGCTTGGATTTGTTTTTCACGTCTCGTCATTTAGAACACGATGGGAAGGGTCCCGGAGCGAAACGGTGAAATTTTTCGAAAAAGTCACCGAGGTCTGCATGTAGTCCATACTGGCTATATGGGGGTATAGGTTCAACCTGGGAAATTCACACACGTTCATTGTGATATGAGTTGTGGGGTCTCGTTTTTCACGTCTCGTCATTTAGAACACAATGGAAGGGGTCCCGGAGCGAATTGGTGAAATTTTTGGGAAAATTACCGGGTAGGCCTGTATATAGGCCTATAGGCTGGCTATACGGGGGTATAGGTTCAACCTGGGAAATTCACACACGTTCATTGTGATATGGGTTGCTTGGATTTGTTTTTCACGTCTCGTCATTTAGAACACGATGGGAAGGGTCTCGGAGCGCAACGGTGACATTTTTGGAAAAGTTCCATATAGCCCATACAGTCCCATACTGGCTATATGGGGGTATAGGTTCAACCTGGGAAATTCACATACGTTCATTGTGATATGGGCTGTTTGGATTTGTTTTTCACGTCTCGTCATTTAGAACACGATGGGAAGGGTCCCGGAGCGAAACGGTGAAATTTTTGGAAAAGTTCACCGAGGCCTGGGTAGGCCCATAGGCCTATACTGCATGGCTATGGGGGTATAGGCCCATACGCGGTGAACGTTTTGGGGTCTAGGTGAGCCCCTTATGATCCTATGGTGTCGTATGAGGTCTTATTTTGAAGCTCTCGTGGAGTTTGTAATGTATCGACTCATGATTCGTCCGTGTGCAAGAGTCTGCGCATGCGTAGTCTGGCCGTAGTATAGAAAGCAGGCATGTTGGGGGGTATGTGGGGGTGTGTTTGGGGTAGAGATGGACCACTATGGGTCCAAATGGGTCGTGGGAGGTGTCAAAGTGAAGCTTGTGTGGGGTAGAGTCAGAATGGCGTGTTTTAAGTGCAAGTCGCGTCAATCTGCGCATGCGCAGTTGGGTGTAGTAAGTAAAGTGGCCATTTTGGGGGTGCGTGGAGGTGTGTTTGGGTAGAGAGGGATCATCCTTGGTCCGATTGTGTTGTGGGAGGTGTTATCTTGTAGCTCTCGGGGTGTACATCCCGATTTGAGGGATGTTCACGTCATCTGTGACGTCATCGGTGACGTCATTAGTAGGAGTAGTAGCGAAAGTGGGCATTTTGGGGCAGTGAAGGAAGGTATTTGGTGTAGAGATGGACCATCCATATCTGTCACACATTATACCACATCTTTGTTGTGTTATACCACATCTGCCCTGCATTATACCATATATGTCCTGTATTATACCATGCCTGTCCTATGTTATACAATATCTGTCCTGTATTATACCAAATCTGTCCTGTATTGTGCCATATTTGTTCTCTATTATACCATATATGTCCTGTATTATACCAAATCTGCCCTGTATTATACAGTATCTGTCCTGTATTATACCAAATCTGTGCTGTATTATACCAAATCTGTGCTGTATTATACAATATTTGCCCTGTGTTATACCATATCTGTGCTGTATTATACAATATCTGTCCTGTATTATACAATATCTGTCCAGTATTCTGCAATATATGTTCTGTATTATACCAAATCTGTCCTGTATTATGCAGTATCTGCCCTGTATTGTACCATATATGTCCTGTATTATACCATATCTGCTCTGTATTATACAATATTTCTCCTCTATTATACCATATCTGTGCTGCATTATACCATATCTGTCCTGTATTGTACCATATATGTCCTGTATTATACCAAATCTGTGCTGTATTATACAATAGTTGCCCTCTATTATACCATATCTGTGCTGTATTATACCATATCTGTCCTGAATTATACCATATCTGTGCTGTATTATGCAATATCTGTCCTGTTTTATACAATATCTGTCCTGTATTATACCAAATCTGTCCTGTTTTGTACCATATTTGCCCTGTATTATACAATATATGTTCTGTATTATACCAAATCTTTGCTGTATTATACAGTATCTGTCCTGTATTATACCAAATCTGTGCTGTATTATACAATATATGTTCTGTATTATACCAAATCTGTCCTGTATTATACAGTATATGTCCTGTATTATACCAAATCTGTGCTGTATTATACCATATCTGTCCTGTATTGTACCATATGTCCTGTATTATACAATATATGTTCTGTATTGTACAATCGGATAGCCGTTGTCGTGAATAACAACAAGTTCAGCAATGTTCATACAGTTTATTATCCCCAATGTTACATCATACCCAAGCTGGGGGAGCCGCCCTGGGCATGTTTAGTATGTTCACAGCAAAACAAATTGAAATATCAAACACCATGTTTCATTATTTAACGCACCGTCACATTAGGTACAAGTGTTTACTGAGCTCAAGTCAACGATCAGCATTTATGCATATAGAGTATGTATGGCATGTTATGGTATTCATCAGTGCACGGGTGACGCATTCAGCCGAGGGGGCCGGTCAGCTTGGTAACGAAAAACGTAATATTGGTCACCCTCTCCACTGTCCACTTGGTGTTGGGGCGTTGTCGTTGGGCCCATTCCAAGGGATCCACGGTGTCCAGTTTCTCCAGCATCGTCTCTAGCGACACCCGGTTAATGATGGTAAACGGTTGGTCAAATACCTGGGTGTTACTGCTCGGGTAAAAGTATCGGACTTGGACTGTCTCCTTATGCTGCAGCACATAACCAAACGCCAGATTTAATTTGAAGGCCGTAGTTTGGTCGTTGAAGATGGCTTCCACGTAGCTACGTAGACGGGCGAGGTCGGTCGGTCGGA
Source organism: Hanleya hanleyi (assembly GCA_036873755.1). Lineage (NCBI taxonomy): Eukaryota > Metazoa > Mollusca > Polyplacophora > Lepidopleurida > Hanleyidae > Hanleya > Hanleya hanleyi. The sequence continues at coordinate 5,850 of JAVTVY010014698.1, read as the reverse complement.
AATTGTAGATATCTTGAGTAGGGCGATGACGGTTGAAACATTGCCGTATCATGGACCAATGGCGCCGATAGATGTCACTCACTGGATGGGCGTCCAGTAAGAGATCGCTAGGAACATTTATGGGCTCGTCTAGAAAATGTTCGATGTTGTCAGGCGTATGACTCGAAACCGTAACGGTGGGGTCCGGCTGGATATCCAGGCTCTTCTGAACTGTGGGTATAGGCGGGCTCTCCGTCATCGCATCACCAGTGGCGTTCGTCTCCCCAGGCTCCTCTTCACTGGGTCTGACCTTCCGCGGCTCCTCTTCAGTGGAAAGTTGTCGCCCAAACCGTAGAGACGGGGCATGAATCAAACGTTGGTGTCGCAGCAACTGACTGGTCAGTTTGAAGAGTTGACCACAATCCTTACAGTGTTCCGTCGCGCCCTGGTGGAATGAGCGTTCGTGGCGCAGTAAATGATCCTTCCGATTAAATGACCGTGCGCAGGTTATACAAGTATACCGTGCATCGTTGTGGGTGGAGGCCTTGTGGCGGTGCAAGTCGTGCAGACGAGTAAACTGCTTCTGGCAAGTTGTGCAAGTGAACATCTTGGTGGTTGACAGAGTGTCTGATGAAACGGCCAGGCCTCTTCCCTTTTATAGCACGCTGGCTGGTGATCTATTTTTGGCACACTCAGTTCAACTATCCCCAAGTCGAGGGCCGAGCCGTGACATCTTCGGTAACCTCCGTGTCTCTTCGGGCACCTCCGTGACATCTTCGGTCACCTCCGTGTCTCTTCGGTCACCTCCGTAACTACCCGGCTGTTCCCGTGTAAACCCGGATGGATCTTCGTGTCTCTTCGGTGACCTCCGTGACATCTTGGGTCACCTCCGTGTCTCTTCGGTCACCTCCGTACCGTCAACGATCAGCATGTAGACATATAGAGTATGTACGGCATGTTATGGTATTCATCAGTGCATGAGTGACGCATTCAACCGATGGGGGTGGTCGGTCAGCTTGGTAACGAAAAACGTGGCATTGGTCACCCTCTCTACGACCCATTGTGTGTTGGGGCGTTGTTGTTGGGCCCATTCCAAGGGATCCACGGTGTCCAGTTTCTCCAGCATCGCCTCTAGCGACGCCTGTTTAATGATGGTAAACGGTTGGTCAAATACCCGGATGTTACTGCTCGGGTAAAAATATCGGCCTTGGTCTGTGTCCTTATGCTGCAGCACATAACCAAACGCAAGATTCAACTTGAAGGTCGTAGTTTGATCGTTGAAGATGGCTTCCACGTAGCTGCGTAGACGGGCGAGGTCGGTCAGTCGGAAATTGTAGATATCTTGAATAGGGCGATGACGGTAGAAACAGTGCCGGATCATGGGCCAATGGCGCCGATAGATGTCACTCACTGGATGGTCTTCGTGCAACAGATCGCTAGGAACATTTATGGGTTCGTCCACGAAGTGTACTTTGCCCTCCACGTCGTACAAAATCTGGTCCAAGGTCTTGTCGTCGGAATTTGACTGTTGAATTAGGGCGACATCATCATCGGCCCTCGTGCGATGGGTGGGAGTTCCCCCTGTCTCGATATTGATGCCTACGGGCTCTTCTACCTGCAAACGTGGCTGCGGAACAGGGTTTCGTGTGCGTTGGTGTCGCAGCAACTGACTGGTCAGTTTGAAAAGCCGACCACATTCTTCGCATGGACGCTTGGGTACTTCATGGCGTGCACGTGTGTGGTGCTGTAAATGATCCGGGCGCTGAAACGACAGTGTACATATCGTACAGCTATACCGGGCGGTTCCTTCGTGCTTGGTAGCCTCATGGCGGCGCAAGTCGTGCAGACGAGTGAATGATTTCGAGCACGTAGTACAAGTGAACATCTTGGTGGTTGACAGAGTGTCTGATGAAACGGCCAGGCCGCTTCCCTTTTATAGCACGCTAGCTGGTATCATGTTCGGGCACCTCCGTGTCTCTTCGGTGATCTCCGTGACATCTTCGGTGACCTCCGTGTCTCTTCGGGCACCTCCGTGACATCTTCGGTGACCACCGTGACATCTTCGGTGACCTCCGGACTTGCACCACCACAACGATGCACGGTATACTTGTATAACCTGCGCACGGTCATTTAATCGGAAGGATCATTTACTGCGCCACGAACGCTCATTCTACGAGGGCGCGACGGAACACTGTAAGGATTGTGGTCAACTCTTCAAACTGACCAGTCAGTTGCTGCGACAATATGTTTGCATGGTGTATAGATAAAGTTCGACAATTCACAATCACAACATCGTAAACTATCCCTTTCTGGACAGTAATATTCCAGTGGGACCTGCATATGGCGTATACATATCACGCCTAGTAGCATTTGCTAGATCCTGTGTTAAATGTGACGATATTAATCAACGTCACAAAACATTGTTGCAGAAACTTATAAAACAGGGCTACACCACCAAGCGCCTCCACTCAAAGTTTCTCAAATTTGGCAAAATCAAGCGTAGCGTGCAAGATCTATGGTGTTACGTTTCGTAACTTGTGTCTATTGAGATGGCCAATATGAAGGGAGATGGTATCGAAAAATAAGTTTTGTTCATGTGTCCATGCATCATAATGCCACGTATGGGCATTGATCTTCATCTTATAGATCAAAAAATGACACAGATAAATTTATTTGATGATACATGAAATTCCACCGGTCGATATTTTGAGCATATACTTGATTCTGCCGTGGTACTATTTCCTACCAAACCGCACAAAAGAGTTTCAAAAAAAATTTGATGTGCACTTGCATGATCAAGTGCGACAATCGCCCTTGCAAAAGCCAAGTCAATTGAGCTTTTATGAATTCGGCCCCTGCGTGATAACATTTACGTACTCTGCTCAAGCACTACAAATTTGCTTAAAGCGTTTCAATTCGAATAGCTGCTGGCATAAGTGACAAGTGAGTGGGAAATTTAAGCCGCACGACGTCAGGAATTACAGGTCACTTTTTCTGGGTATTGCATTTACCATGTTACCCTATGTTGAGGCGTTTGCTCAATCAGACGTCCATGATGCTCATCCAACATCAGATAAGTTGTTGGAGCTGATCTGTCATCACAGCTTCCGAGCTAGCGTATCTAATTCCGCTTAAGCCGGTGCAAGGGGCCGTGTGGCTACTTCATTGTCTTCACATGAACAGCTGCAATAAAAGCGCGTCTGAGATACTAAGACTACATACGAGAATCCACCGTATTCTCGGGTCTGAATGTTAGGTGCCGAGGGATGCTTTCCTGTAGAGTCATATGGTTGCTTTTTAGTCACCAGACGTCGTCAATTTTTCCCACCTCTTGCATATCGCTCCAATCGTATGTACTCTTTGAGACTGAATGATGATATGAAATTAATCCTTCTCAAGCTTTTGAACTTTCCGTGTTATTAAGCGGCATTTGGTATGCGACAATATTCGGTTCTTTGACGAATCAGTCTTGCGTATATATAGGACCAATTTCGTGTATTTTTTCCAACTCAATTATATCGACATTTAACCTGTAAACCCTTCATTTTGATTTCAGATAGCCACTGATAATCCAATATCTCGATATGAAAAAAAAATTGTGGTGAAAAAGATGCCGATGTAAGGACAAGAAGTCGCGTGATCCAACAGGCCATTATTCGGTCTACAAGGCCAAGACAATGAAGTAGCGATCATTTTGAATAAGATATCAATTACCGCATGTAGATACACAGAGCTATAAGTCTAATGTCTTTCAAGGTTATAATATCTTATAAATCTGGAGGCCGACCAGAAGATAGCCCTGTCTGCACTGATTGGTGTAAACGAAAAAAAGTTGAACCTACAGTACTCGTTGATTGGCTGGACCTCACCAAGAGCAAGGTCGTTGAAACAATCCGCCATACTGACAGAAGTACCCTTCTCCAAGCAAAACAAGTACCGAGAAACCTCAATTCGCAAGAAGTTTTAGCAAATCTTCAGATTAAATTCGTCATAGTTCCAGCAGACAAAGCTCCAAATAAGATAATATTCATAAGTAAATATTACTATTACCATGTGCTGGTTAAGGAATTGAGTGTAAACAAATCCACAGCACATACGTCTACTTACTCCCAAACTGCATTTACTCTGGAAGATTTATTTAACAATTACAAAACATTTCTCAGGGAAAGAGGTATTTGTCTTCCAACCAAACATAACGACATACCAAAAGTATACTGGTCTCCAAAAATGCATAAATCACCATACAAAGCTAGATTCATAGCTGGTTCTAGAAGCTTCTTTCAACCATGTTGACGAGGGCCCTTCAGGAGGTAAAAGCATTTTGGGAAAGATAATGCTCCACAATTTCTAAAAAAAACTCTGGAGTTGTATGTATGTGGATATTGATTACAGACATGTATCCACATGAGATTTCTCGACTCTCTATACTACAATCCCTCACCAGGACCTTATTGACCATCTAAGTTCATTAACAGTATCTGTGTTCAAGAAAACTTATCGTACATATATTAATGTCAGAGGCCATAAAGCATTCTTTAGCTCTACTACATACAAGAGATATCATTCATGGGATGTTTCTTTGTTTATAGAGTTGCTTGAATTTCTCATTTAAAATATCTATGTGAAATTTGGCAACACAATATATCAACAGCATATAGGTATTCCAATGGGTACTAATTGTGCACCCCTGTTGGCTGATCTATAAATGTTCTCTCATTGATATGACTATACGCGGGTGCTTTCAAAAACCGATCAACTCAAAGCCCGTTACTTCTCATTCACCAAACGCTATATAGACGATCTTCTCGCTGTGGGTGTACTCGCTATATAAATTACGCAATGAAGGATATATATCCACCTTCACTGGATTTGAAGGAAACTACAGATAGTCATATTTAGACCTATATGTCTATGAAAATGAAGCGGGCCTTCTCTCTCGTCGAATTTATGACAGAAGAGATGATTACAATTTCTACATCGTAAACTATCCCTCTCTGACCAGTAATATTCCAGTGGGACCTGCATATGGCGTATACATATCTCGCCTAGTAGCATTTGTTACATCCTGTGTTAAATGTGACGATTTTAATCAACGTCACAAAACATTATTGCAGAAACTTATAAAACAGGGCTATACCACCAAGCGCCTCCACTCAATGTTTCTCAAATTTGGCGATACATATCTCATGCTGATAAAATACGAGCGCAGCGTGTAAGATCTATGGCGGTACGTTTCGTAACTTGTGTCTAGTTCCGCTTAACCCTGGGCTAGGTGCCGTATGAACCCATGTACTTCAAGATCCTCCAGATGCTCATATGAATTACAAGCGTCTAGTCCGGCATTCATAATCCAGCCGTCGTCCATTAGAGAATATCCGCGTCCATAATCCAAAGACCTATTCCATTTTCCATATAACAGTATTAGCACCAAATTCAAAATGACAATCATAGTATACAAAAACATAGGCTTGTTTCCTGCAAGAGAGAAGCGGTCAACAGTTTTCAGTGATGCCGGCAAGACATCATGATGTTCCAAAAATATCAAATCCGTATCGCTGATCAGTATTCTTAATCCATAATATTCGTTGTAAAGTCGTCATCTAAAGAATGATGTATCTCAGTCACGCTTTAATTGTGACTGTTCATATCAATACCATGAGGTTCTTGAAGTACATGGGTTCATACGGCCCCTAGCCCCGGGTTAAGCGGAATTAGACACAAGTTACGAAACGCCATAGATCTTGCACGCTACGTTCGTATTTTGCTATCAGCATGCGATATTTATCGCCAAATTTGAGAAAATTTGAGTGTAGGCGCTTGGTGGAATAGCCCTGTTTTTTAAGTTTCTGCACCAATGTTTTGTGACGTTGA